>JAHWFP010176828.1:0-10642 GCA_023313725.1 Lithobius niger
GTGTATTATGAGGTCATCATCACCAGAAATTTTGTAAAAAAAAAAAAAAAAGCTTTTTCGGTGAATAAACAGTTAGCACTTTAGTTTTTCAATATCTGTTTTCGTTTTTTTTTTAATTTAATTTCTTTATGGGATGAATAATTTGTGGACGCCCTGTATAATGTTCAGGACTTTTTACCAAATTGGTAACTAACTAACTGGTGAGCCTTATATTAACTGGTGAGCACTATTGCCCACCAGTGACTTAAATTGCCCACCAGTGATTTAAATTTGCTCACCAGTGATGCATCCGAGATCGATGAAATTCTGTGTTGATAATGTCAACTATAATAAAAACCAACTGCGATTTAAGAAAATATATAAAAAAAAAAAAACCATCCTCTCCAGCGCAGTCATAAATAAACTTAATTATCTAAAAGCCATTCAGCTTCCCGGACTCTGCTGGGGAGCTACAGTGCTCCCCCAAACCCCCCTCCCCCCACCTGTCAAGCTGGGTTACACTCGATTGCTCACCAGTAAAAATTTCTTTAAAAAGGCCCTGACCAAAACTTTAGTGAAATATACACATTATAAATCAAAAGTTCATTTACGAAAATGGCAAATTCAAGATTTAAAATGGACTAAACACACATAGTGGGTGTATTTTAAAGACATCTTATGCTTGCGTAGTGGGTGTAATTATACTAGTAACACAAACGTATTCAAAATGTATTAAACCATTTATACTTTCTTTAATATGTTCACTAAACAAGAGTTTAAATAAGCTAGGATGTCTGGACTCTAGGTCAAGACGCGGGTCTGTAGCATCGACCTACGACCTGCACAAAAATAATGACCCAAAGGACCCAAGGTGCCCCATTCCCACGGCCCCCTGAGATCTCGTCGTCGGCCTTGACCAAAGGATAATACTTCTACACAGGGTGAACACAAACACAACTTGAAGAGTACCTGTTGTGCTTCTTTGCTGCTGAAGCCCAGATTTATCAATGTATTCCAAACGTGTCGGTTGTTTTTGCAACACGAATTCTTCAATTTACTCATGGTTCTTCTGCAAAAAAAGAAACAGTTCTGTAGGACAGCTAACCAGATCCGCGCGAATAGAGCGGCGTTCCAATTCAGCGTTTTATATTGACGCAGCACAATATTTATAGTGTCGGCGGCCTATCTTGAGTTCTCTGCAGAACGAACACAGATAATCGATTGTACGACGTTTTCAGTAACAGAGTGCCTTGTTGAAATCCAAGATGGTTACAAAAACAATGGTGGCCATCGATTAAAGCCACCCCATCAAGGAAGACGTAGCCGCTCACAAAATACTTGCAGGACTCAAGATACATCGCGCACACAATAAGGGTATTTGTTGTAGCTGTCCTGGTGTTGTGCTCTGGTGGTTTTGTCCCGTCCTTCATTGTTATGATAGGTTCGTGTTGGGAGAGCTACCTTGGGACGAATTTCACGACACAGGGGATGACTATCATGATGCTGGAGTTGATGAGCTTACTTTATCTGGATTACATTTGCACTCGTTAATAAATTCCACCAGTATTTAAATTATTGATTAATAAATCCAAATGCAAACCTATTTACGTTGTCTTTTGGGACTTAGATCTCAGACTACCTGAGCGGGAATTGAACCCGCGACCTGATACCAAAGGCCAGAGTCCTACCTCTGTGGCATGGCTGAGCGGTAGACTCTGGTCTTTGGTCACATTTAAGCCCAAAAGGCAACGTAAATAGGTCTGCATTTGTATTTGTTAATCACTTTTCGAGCCCGTTTGGGTTTCCGTTCTGTTTAGAAGTTATTGATGACCTGATCTCGGAGCGTGTAACAAAGCCTATTAGTGTGAGCATACGAAGCAAAACAAAGGTTCTTAGTGCAACGGACATGGGAACAAATTATATCAGTCGAGGCTAGTTTTTGTTAAGGACTTAACAGACGCGACTGCTCCCACATCCTAAAACTAACCTTTCCTTTCCTGTAGTTCACCAACATCACAAACACAAAATGTAAGAAAATCTCATCGTAATTGCAGAAAACCAAAGCAGCCGTATATCTTCAATTCCTCATCGAAAACTAACCAATTTTCTAAGCTCATTATTGAAACTTAACTCGAGGTTAATATGTTACTTAGTACGATAATAAATATAGTTCAAGGGTTCTTTTCATTATTTCTTTTGGAAAAACTGGCATGACAATAAACGTAGTTAAAACGTATTTGCCTAACCTAGCCTGCACAAATGTACGACCATGCTAAACCCATTTCTCAGTCACATTCGTTTACAACCCTTTTCCTGACCAGCCCTACCCTTTAAAACCTTATCTCAAATTCAGCGTTTTATATTGACGCTGCACAGATAACATAATAATAAAGGGTACAACCATATTTATCTAATAATAAATTATAAAGGACTTACTTGAAAAGTCTCAAATTTATCCCTACGAAAAGTCATTACTCCAGTTGCTATAGCTACTCAGCAACAGTACTGTAGACAAGCACGAGAGCAAATCCCGCAGTAGACACTACAGTTGTGCTAATTACGTTCGCCAAACTACATTTATGGAAAATTGTTTTACACTATATTTCAAAAATTGTGAAAATTATTTATTTTTTCTTTCGTGTAGGCCTTAAAAAATATTATAATATTAGATAATAAGCACCTTCTTCTCTGAAAAGAAAAGAGTTTGTTTATTTGTCTCGCCTTCTTCCTTTCGTTAAAGCTATGCCAGTAGTATTGCGGAACTTCGTCGTTTTCATTGTTTAAATGTGCCAGTTAACCTCGTAAATTGGATGTGTAGGTTATTACCCGCTTTCCGACTACTGAGACCAACAATGTCGAAGCCGAGCCATTGTTGAGCTCAGTTAGAGAAAAGTGGGAATCTGGCTGTTGCAGACATAGGGCCTTAGGGCTTCGGGCAGATGACCAGGAGTGGTTAACGCTCGTTAAACCTTTTGAGAAAAGTGTTTTCGTTACGGGGTCTTGTTTTTCCTTGTGTTCCCCTGAGTTCCCTGATTCGCTCTCTCTGGTTCATTCCAGTGTTCCCCGTGCTCTGTGTTTTGTGGTTCTCTGGTGACCTGATTGTTCTGGTTTAAGGTAGTATTAAGTAGGCTAGCATGAGCGCATAGGTATATGTAAACCTTTACAGCTCAATAAACAAATCAATCAATTAAAGGGTTCAAAGGGTTTAACGAGCGTTAACCGCTCCTGGTCATCTGCCCGAAGCCCTAAGGCCCTATCAATCAATCAGAAAAGTAGGTAATAATATATTTATCACCCAATCGCTTAACAAATGAAAAGCACATTCACTGTCATTGTTATTGCAACATCATCGTTGTTCTGAAGGGGAAAATCGGAATTAGGATTTTCTCCTTAGTGCTGATTGGTTCCGTGAAAAATGATTATGATGCATGTGTGTCTGCTTGTCCTATGGATGAAATAAAGTAACAGCACTAAAATGTAAATCTGTATAAACAAGGAATGGCCTATTTCCCGTTTTCACCTGTCTTCCCCGCAGTCTGATAACTATTGTTGGTGGATAGCACTCACCCTACCTGATGATAGTTGCCTCCTAGCCAACGGGCATTCATGCCAACGAGGATGCACGCGTGTCTGCTTGTCCTATAAACGAATAAGCAAGGAAGAGTTTATTTCCCGTTTTCCCCTTCAGTCTAATCAGCATTGTTGGTGGATATCTTTCATTCTACCCGATGAAGGTTGCCTTCTAACCAACCTTCCTTATTTTCATTATTTTAAATCTGTTTGTTAAATGTGCAGCTTTTCAATTTGAATTAAACCTAAGCCAAAATCATAGCACATTGAATACACGTTCATTTATCAATAACAAAGCCCATTTGGCACTCCGTCCTGTAATTACACGTTTGTTGTCGTACAGCATCACTGTTCCAATTTTCCGAAGGCATCCGTCATCGCACAAGCAATGGGATACTCAACGACGAATAACCCAGGTTACTCAACGACGAATAACCCAGGTTACTCAACGACGAATAATCCCCTTAGCGAACAATGGTTCTCTGCTTGTGTTTCTTGATTGTTACTCGATTCCGAAGTGTCCCATCACCGTGCATACCACGGAAACTCAACGACGAATTGCCCTTTCAGCCAACTTCTAACTAAAAAAATTTTTTAAAGAAAAGTTGTCTAAAGGGGCTAATCCTACTTGCATTCCGAGTCATACAGTGACCGCCTGCTACTGAGATAACTGCAAACTCTACCATCATTACAGTTGGTACCAAATCCATCCAGTATGAGACGACCTCCTTTCAATCATGAGCCTATACCCCCAAGGCTTCCTGTGTAATTGGGTTTGGCAGGCAATTGTTTGGCGTGGGACCCACACACGACTTTAGGCAAACAGGATCGCACATTCACTGTATTCACAATGTGTAAAAACAACCAGGGCCTCTCAGGTGATAACACCCTCCTTGCAGTGAAACGGTGCAGTGGTGAGACCTTCAAGATACATAGCCCTTTACCAACCACTTCCAGAAAACTGAGGACCACATTAGACAGTATAGTCACACAGAAGATCCACCAGCTGCTCACTTTGACAACACAAGTTAGGTTGAATAAATCGTAAAAGAGGACCACTTGCACGCACCTTCACGGGATGAAGCCCAACCTCCACACGTAAACACAGGTATCAACATGGTTCGAAGGCATCAGTGATGATGCACAGTCAAGGGTGTGTCGCGAATCACACATACTTGCCAATATTATTTTGCATCTAAGATATATGTACTGCTAACGAAGGTGCACTACGACACCATTATATGTGCACTTGTTTCAGTTGAATTATATATTTGTCATGGCCATTTTGTATCTGGACTTTTTCACTCGTTTTCGTTAGTCCTTGTTTTACCCGAAAGAGAATATAAGTCAAGTCCATTAAATTGTGTATTGTCTTAGTCTAACCAGGAGCGCATTATATACACGTCCTCTTATATTTATGCTACCCCTGGTCTAACCAATGGGTTATTTGCACGTGCTATGTCGCGTACTGTTTTGCGCATGCGCACCATGTTTACGTGCTAATTAATATGTACTGAATAAATAATTCACGTTGGAGTGAGCTATTCAGCTCATAGTTCTCAATATTGGACTCTTCTGTTTGGGTTGCTATGACCTTAAAGGTGCTTATTAACCGAATGACAGATTGCAGCATCTAGCGCCGTCTACCATTATTTAGTTCTAGGTAGCACTTGATTTCAGCAAGCGAAGGAATGCGCAAAGAAATTTTGTTACCACCACAAACTAGCCACGTGTCTCGTTAATTATCGAATGAAAAGTTGGTGCGTCCACGTGCAGCAGGGAGGACGCGGTCAAGGTTAACGATATCACTGTCACTAGATGACGCCCATCTAGCTGTTCAAACTCTTCGTTTCAAAACGGCCGATGCATAGAAATGAGTGCCCGTGATGTCGTTGCGCTTAACTTTACCGGTTGCTTCCTGGTGCACGTGGGCGCACCAACTTTATACTCAATAATTAAAGAGGCACGTGGCTTGTTTGTCGTGTAAAAAGAAATTTATTGTGGTGTTCCTTCGCCTGTAGAACGTAACAGCTATAGTTAGCGGTAGATGGCTATAGGGCAGTGCCATGACGTTGTATTATTGTGTATAACTCTATGGTGGAGTCAGTAACTGGGTTAGATGCAAGGGGCACTGGAGGGCGAAAAGAAGGTTGTCTTACTGAAGCCAATGCTATTAGACTGGATTTCTTAAGCCTATAAGGCGCGATTTTTGTTGCTGGAGAAAACAACGTTTTTTTAAGCCTAAGAAATCTGCTATCAAAGCACTGTCTTGACTAGAAGTGCCGTTTTTCCACTTACATTTTAATCTAGTGCACCTTGTAGCTATGCCCTCTACAGGGTATCTCGTAGCCAAAATGACGTCACTTGACGCTGCTCTATAGTGCTACAGCTTGTCATTCAGTGGCAATCCCCCTTTAATCATAATAGTTCGAAGGTTAGGTACTTGCTTAGGCCTACAGCCTTGCAACGTTCCATGATGAAAGCCTATACATGCTGAAGTTATTACCTTTTAGTTTGTGAAAGACTAACTTTACTGATGCAGACTTTATCTAATTCGTATTCAATGGTTTGTTTATCTTAATTTTAGGTCGGATTAAATTAATAACTGTACGGGTATCTAGGAACCCAGAGGAAATGCTTCGGCCTAACATGCTACCAGAGGTCGCTGTTACAAGTGATTTATCTGGGAAGCTTTCCTCAGGGAATGTCGGTTTCGAGGAGTGGTAGAGAGGTTCCATCAGGGATTAAAACGCATTTACAAGCCAAAAAAAAGACAGACTTATATCTAAACATTCTTACTTTAACTAGAGCGTCATCAGTTACAGGTCGACAAAATAGAGCGAAGCTAATGCAAACAACCCGTGTTGCATTGGAGACAAATGTTGTGGCTCATCTTATTTCTTTGTCCATTTGCTTTCGTAGCGCGTTGCTGGATGGCGTTGACAGTGTTGCAACGAGCGGCTTTCCTATCCCTCGGACCCCCTCCCCCTCTCTGTGCTCAAAACGTCCATTAGCTGATGGGCCACCATTTCCCTCATTCGGTCTTAGTTTGCGAATTGTTAACACAGGTGGGAAAATAAAGATAGATACTGAATGGGACAAAAAAAAGCAATTTTTCCCCGACGTCTCTTAAAAAACTAAACACCAAAAAGTTATGATCCAACGAAATTAAAGTGCAAATTTGGGCATGTTTCAGGTTAGAAGGTCAAAACACAGGGAGGATTTCACAGATTTAATAATTCAAAATCCAAAAGTGCTAACCTCTAACGAGGTCTTTCAACGCGAAACCGTCATTCATACATGGACTTTTCGTGAAGTAAGCATAAAAGTGTCCACGGAGCCGTAGGAAGCGGTACGGCTGGTGCGGCATTTGCCGTGCCGTTTTGGCAAACAAGTTTAAAATACCACATCCAAACATACACAATGCGGCTACTGTCATCAACCCTTTGAAGCGGCCCTATAAGACGCGTGTGGCTTTCCTGCCGACCTTTAACGAGCAACGTCTGTCCCGCTAGCGTGAACTGAGGGCAACGTTTATTTTCCCCCTCCCTAAGGAGGACAAAAAGCTTGACCTAGAGAAGGAGGTTTTGGGGTAAAAAAAAAAAAAAAGTTATGTGATACACTACAGTATTTTATTATGCTTACTTGTGGTATTTCATGATACTTATTTGTCGTATTGTTTGTTATTGACCGAGTGAGCGAGCGAACGATGTCCCGTTTTTGCGGTAGTGAACTGGCCAAGGAAGGATATTCCTCCTGGCCTTAACTGGCCTCTGACTCTCCCATTTAAAAAAAAAATGTGTAACAGGAAGGGTCACTTAACTGTTATTGATTCAATATTAGTTTCAAGCACAGATTTAAAATTGCAAATAATAACACAAAAAAGATAAGCACTTTAATTTGTCAGATATTATGGAGCCGCTCGGTCATATGAGCATCAAGGTTTATAAAAACGATAGTAAAATAAGTACTTTGTATTGAGTAGGCCTACATGTATCATGCTCCATGCAAATTTTCCTCAAAGCAGAGTTCGAACTGGGTAAAATTTCCCTCGTGACCTTTGACCACGCCAGTCCTACTTTCTTCCTGTCTGTTGAACCCTTCCGCTGTTACGGCCAAAAGCAGGAACCAATTCGAATGAAATTTGGTTTTTATGTATTCCTTGAAATAAGGTTAAATGAATTGCTCTTTTATCAGCACTTACATGCTACATGTTTTAGTTATTCTGTAAACGTCGAAATTATTTGTTTTTCGTACGTAGGTTAATATCAAAACTATGACGAAGTAATTCATTTTGCGTGAGGTTTCCGGATTCTTTCATTACGCTGTCGTATGGTGGCTGAAGGCAGGTTGTGGAAACTGGCTCTCTTCCCCTTCTACTACACAAGTTACTCGCACATTTATATACTTTCTCCCTGAAGGAGCATTAGCGCAACAAGACGTTCTTGCTCGCCGAAAACTATTTTCTAGTCTATCGTTATACTTATTTGTCTTGTTTTAAAATTGATTGTGACATAATCTTCATCTGAAACAAAACCCACAAGGGTGAAAGAACCCGCCAAGTTTCAGCCAATCAAGGTAGTGATAGCAGAAGAAAAAAGGCTGCCACCAAGTTGCTACATTAGTTGCCAAGCTAATCCCACCACCGACTAGTACCTCAGACGTTAAATCAAAAACTTGACCATTGCTACAGATTGCAGCAAACAGAAATAAGATCCAACGATTCCTGCAAAAACACTGCAAAGCGTGGTGTCGCTGCTTTTGTGAGCGGGAGTGTGGCAATAGACACTATTAAAGAGGCACTATCATCAATTGACAATCGTATGAAAATGCCGTGGCGCCATCTAGCGGCAGTGATATTGCTAACCTTTGTAGCTTGCTCCCAGATGGACGAGGAATTACCAAATTTTCACTCAATAATCCTGGGGGTCGTGGCTTGTTTGTTTCGTTAAAAGAAATAGCGTTGTGTATTCCTTCGCTTGATGCAAGCAAGTGCTAGATAGTACTAGATAGCACTAGATGTTACCACATTCTGCTGACTTCAATCGGTGATAGTGCCAATTTAAGGGAAGTACATTTTAAGTGTGTTTTCTTGTACCACACACACAGTTACGGCGTCAGGACTGAACTGTTTGGTGGGCCGGCATAGTAGGCCAGGGACTTATTTTTTTTCAAGGCAGCCGCATTAGGCATTTTTATTCCGTTTTTCAACTTTAACGTAACGTATAAGTAAGCTTCAATGCAGTCCAATTGTTTTGTAAAATACGCTTCATAAACACACAAAATGAATTATTATAAAGTTGCTACAAAAATAAATTAATTAATAAATTAAAAAAATTTTTTTTAATTAAAGCTCAGTTTATTAATTTGATCTCAAGTTTAGCCTGCATTTTTTTTTAAAGTTTTTTTTTTCTGGTGGTGAAATATTTGGGGGGATCATGGCCCATCCGTAGCGCCGTCACTGCACACACAATTAAAAGAATTATAAAAAAAAAACGTATAGTTAACGAAATACAATGCTTTGCCTGAGTCTGTGGTGAATTCTATAACGCTCAGCAGCTGGAAGAGTCGCTACGACAAACTTTAATTCCTACACTTATGTCACAAGCATGTGCTTTTTTTTCAGTTTCGCTCCCTTATTGTTATTGTTAAAGTATCCGTTTAATATACTCTCCATTTAAAAATACAATTCGGTTATTAATAGGCCCAATTCACCATTGACCTTGTTCACTAGGTGGACCATTCACGCCAGATTCATGCTTGAAGAGAAAACGTCGCCATTTTAGGGTAAAGCTGCTTCTTGCGTTTTCCGAAACAGGGTAACGGTCACGAATAAAGCAATGTCACAAACTACGCGTTCGTACACGAATTACTTGCGCTGAACTTAATTTCAGAGCGGAATGGAAGAAGAAGTGCTAGACTACAGCAATTCCGGATCAAAGTTACTTCAGCGGACTTCGTGTAAAACACATGATGCAACAAGATCATGAGAAACTGAAACGCGTTTTTGCATTTATGCGTTTGAAAACAATGGCGCCATTTTTGGGACAAAAGTATCACACACTGCCCACATTTCACTCAAGACTACACGCATAGTACTACAAGTAGGAAAACTTCTGCTAGTGGGAACGTAGTCCACCAATCTAATACCGTAACCTTTTTGAACCTAGCTTTTCATTGTGTATCCAACATGCACGATCCGAAGCCACTCTCCTCTTCTACTCCTCTGGCGTAGCCTTTGACGTCACCCCGTAATGTATTAATGCTCATTTTTTTTTGGCGGAGTGAGCGAGCGAAGTGTAGCCTGTAACGGACACCAAATTGCAAAATGTTTGTTGGTTGATTGCACTTTTGTAGTCTGGGTGGAGCCCAAACGAAAGGCCGGTGGAATGAAATTTGGTATATCGCTTGATACCCCCAAATGTATTGCTGAGCCAAAACTTGCCATAAATCGAAGAATTATTATGGAAGAAATTACAAATTTTCGAATTTATTTCTAACACTCGATACCATGGTACATTAATGAATAGGCCTAATCTGAAACGCAGCTGCTACTTACGAAAATGACAACTAAAAATTAAGCCTAAAAGCTAAAAATTAGGCCTAGCAGCTAACACTTTTTGACCTACAATATTGTGATCGTTACTGATAGCACTTTTGCTGATAGATTACAATATGGTTTTAAGTTCGCTGTCGCTGTGCATGATAGAGGTGTGCGCATCATTATTTTCGTTGGTGGCGTTTTAGACCAGCGGCAGCATTGCCAACCTGCTAAATCTTTTATTGTTAAAAACTATCGCTCTGATGATTGTTTGGCTTACTGTTAATACTTTATCATTAACACTGTAATCTAGGGAAGTCACTTTCCACAGCAGTAATTATTGCTGTAAACATGTCAGAATTATTAGCAGCGGCAACCCAACCAGCCGTGACAAACGTACCGTTTTATTTCTAATCGGCGGCGATGGCTCACAGCTTTAGTGTCGGATATGGAAAGAAGCTAAAAATAACTAGACAGACAGTAAATGATGGAGGAAACAAAAGCCTATTAAAATAAATATGATACGTAGCTTTGGCCTATTTGAAAAAAAAA
>JAHWFP010176830.1:0-24888 GCA_023313725.1 Lithobius niger
CACACACAAAAAAATGGAATTAAAATGAAAAGATTTCCGGCTACTATCATCATGGAAGCACTCCGTGTTTTAGATTTGTTTTCAGATGAAGATGATAGGGTGCCCAGCCCAATAATAACTAACGTGAACATTCATACTAGTGTTTATATATTTGTTATGGGTCACACTGCTCCTTTAAATAAAATTTAAAAAAAAATCTAAAAACGAAGTTTTAAAATACGTTTTAATACGTCCTAGAGACAGGTCACAAAAGGTGATTGCTATTGTTACAACTAATTAAGAGAGATATTAAGATACAGTCGCAAGGTCTTTATGTGTAAACTGTATCCTGAGGCCAAATGGAAAATTACAAGGGAAAATTAATATTTGTGGTATTATGCTTTTTTTTTTTTAGTGTTTAAATAAATAGTTAATATTTGGCGTGCTGTTTACTAACCTAATAATAACAACATGACTAAACAACAACAAATAACCCGTGTAGTTTGGTATAAAAACGCAGATCAACATAACTGGCAAAGGTTTTTTTTTAGGTTTCGTTTTCCGCGCAGTTGATTTTATTCTTAAGTAGTGATCACACGGAGATCATTGCACTTTAAAACGTGGTTGCAGATGTCGGAATTGAGCGGGAAGCCAACAGCTAAAATGAGGTAAAAATCCGAAATTCGGGAAGCGGTGCCAAAAAGCAGCTCTATCCAACCTTGAGTCGTCATTGCCCACTACATTCCAAAGCAACTACTTCAGCCTGTCACTTCATTGAAATTAAGCTTCTATTGGTAGTAGATAATATTGAATTTGAACTTCCACAAAATAAAAAGATCAGCAGGATAATAAAAGGAGTTTTTATTACTACCAATTGAATCATTAAAGCATCGGACGGAAACACATGAAATGATCCGGTATTAGCATGATCGCAGATTCTGCTTGGTGTCAAAATCAAGAATTGAAGCAAGCCAGTAAATGAACTGGACAGCCACGCGTGAGGAACCAGTCGGGTTTTCTTGAGGGGCAAGATAAACTAAACAGAGATAAAGAATAATATTGATGTCATTAAAAAAACAGTAAACCTGTCAGTAAAGTCAAAGAAATTATTGTAAAACAAAACATCATCAGCTGAAACAAATAAAGTTTGTTCGAACTTCGATGGACGGAATGCCATTTCTCACAGTAAACAAGGGGCTACAGCGACTATCTAGTCGCACTGGTCTTCTGTACAGTTCCTCCACATCCAATGTTGAGGCACACACCTCTATCATGCACTACAACAGCAATCTCTATTATATAATCTAAAAACAGTAAGCATCAGAATTGCCCGTTACAAATGTGTTAGCTTTTGAGCTTATTTTACGTTTTAGGCATAATTGTCAGCGTTTAGGCTTAATTTACAACTTTAAATTCGGAAGTAGCAACTAACGGAGATTTGGATTGTATACAGTAAGCCTATTCATTTTTGCAACACGGTATGCCTCCACGCACACCTTTACAGTGTTACAACGTAATGCGCAACGTAGCGTATGTAGATCAGTGGTAGTAGAGAAGGGACAGGAAAAACGCTGCAGCAGCGACTCGTAGCAACTATTGACGTTGCCATGGTAACATGATTTTAAATCTAATTTTCTTTTTTTAGGCCTAATTTCTTTAACGGCAGTTTTAGTTTCGTAAGTAGCAGATAGGCCTAATGGAGAATTTGGTTCGATCGTAAACCTATTCATTCATGCGACAAGACTCTTTTAAACGAAGCTAAAATGTTTTTGCTTTTACGGCTGCATTAACACAAATCTTTAGAATTTCAATTCGACGATGAAATGTTATTTAATTTAGTTACGTCGAAGAAATCTATTAGCTATAAGGAGGCAACGATGTTTTAATTTGCCTTGTTATTTAACTAACTTTTGACACTGAATCGAACGTTGTAAACAGTGGTCGTCAATTTCTGGTACCATTGCGAAGTTGAAAAAAGCGACGGACGGACGGACAAAGTCGTTGCAATAGTCTTCTCCGCCGGTACGACTGTACAGAAGACTAAAAAATAGGGGTGGGGGAGGAGAGATAGAGGCTTAATGGCGCGTCGACAGCTAGGTCACTAGCGACAACCTCAGTCACAGTGCAGTGGTAAGGGTCGCAATGCTTTCGCGAGGAGTCGGTATGCCATACTATCGCATGCCACCCTACTTTGAGCACTGTCTGTCTTTCTCCATGGTAAGTAATGAAACTTCAGTTCAAATGTCTTTAACGCATAGTGGTGAAGTTATGCTAACACAAAACCATACTAAAACCGTGGCTGTTATATTCAGCTAATGTGAAAACCGATACATGTCACACTGGATTCATTTTGATAACCCACACTTTTTGTTAGTCTTACTTTTTCGGGGGTCAACCCACATGAAAGCTCCACCACATGACAATTACAACGACCGAATTTTCATAACCACACAATAAAAATTCAAACATACACCCCACTGCAAACCAAAGTAAATACGCACATTTGTGACTAGCGACATTTTTCGTACTTACACGTCAAAAAAAAAAAGGTCGCATGCTATGTTGACACCACAAGCTACGCTTAATGATACGAAAACTTCGGTTTTAACCCCTTACCGTTAACTTTTTTAAACATTCAAAATAAGAAAAATGCGGCCTTACCTGAAGCACGATATTCGCCAAACATGACAGAAAAAATATATGTGTTTACAGAGCTCTTATAGATGGTCAATGTTAGGATAATGAAACTTTGCATGGTATGTAGGCGAACTGGGGGCCAACTAACCGTGTGTCGATCACTGAGCTTGATGCTCATTTTCAAGGTCATCGTGATGCTAACTTTTTAACCATGCTTCGTAGAACCCCAGTGTAAATTAGAAACTCGTAGACATTGACAAGGCATGGCCATTGCAAAAAACGGAACGAAATTCGGTACGATAGTTTAGGAATTACGGAAATTGCAAGCATCATTCTGTTATGCTGGCCAAGTGGCTTTCCTGCCGAACAGTGAGTGTGAAACAAAGTCCAGTGTTCCTCAAAGTACATGAAACCTGCTTGGAAACAAACAGCAACTGACATACTGCCGACTCAACACCAGCTCGACACAATCTGCTACATTACACATACAGACAGAATGGTGCTGCATATTATGCAAGTTGGCATAATTTAGTCACCGTGGTCATCTAGAAAATAATACTAAAGTTGTCCGTCCCTCATGTTAACATTTCTGATTTTGTTTCAGAGCTGATTACGGTTACTGAATTATGCCAATTTGCGTATGCTGCCAACACCATTACCTAACAATACAATGCGTGGTGATACGAAAGACCCTGGCAGAACTGTTTGGCAGGAAAGTCACTAGGCCAGCACAACAGAATGATGCTTTTAATTTCCCTAATTCCTAAACTCGAAACGAAACGAAATAAATTTTTTGCAATAGCCATGCCTTGTCAATGTCTACAAGTTTCTAATTTACACTGGGGATCTACGACCCCATAATTTGGTTATAAATTTTGCATCACGATGACCTTAAAAATTTGCATCAAGGTCAGTGTTCGACAAATGGTTGTTTGCCCCCCCCCCCCCCCCCCCCCGTTCGCCTACATAAAATGCAAAGGTTCATTATCCTAACATTAACCAACTTTGATTCCCAAGGGTGACCCTTCTTTTCTGCCCCACCCTGTATAATCCGAGACAAGAATTTTCTGAACTCGGAGTTTCTGTTCAGCCATTCAAGTGTTTACGTCACTCGTACATGTAAACATTCTTAATTTCAATTAATTTACCAACACAAAAGCAAGAGACCTTAATAATTACGACAAATCCAAAAACTTAAATAAGTCGATCTATTAACGTGACAGAACCACCATGCTCATTAAAGCACATAAGGTGAGACGGAAGGCCCTTAACTGTGAATTTCAAGTTCGCTCGACCCGTAAGTCCAACGTCTCAGGGGTTGGAGAAAATCAGTCGTGTTTTTTCACTTGTGATGTTCCTCCATCCCCTCATTTCACAAACCTGAAAATTATTCATGGTGAATTGGGTCGGCCTCACGTTTATCTATTACATACTGTATCAATTGCAATTGAAATTTTTTTTTATGATTTAAATCAATGATTTTTTTTTTATCGTTTATCCCTGATTAAATCATCAAAAACGATCATAATTAAAGTTATAAATTAAATCCTCAACAAAAATCATTGCAATCCTGGATGCTACCATGTTATTGTAGCTACATTTCAAATTTAAAGTGGCCCCCCCCCTCCCTTACTTTTTTGGTTAAAAGTATTTTATCGGGAACGTGTTACGAGTGTCCTCAAAAAACCTTGTTAACATTCTTTCTAATTACAAAAGTAGCGTGAAGCGTAGCCTAGAATTATATCTTAAGGTGTTGATGTGCTTGTTGGCTGATTACAATTTCTATGCTTCTAGGTCAGATGAAATTTTGGATATCTACAAATTATCGTTTCTATGGATAGTCCCTACATCTTGGTTTTTGACTGTATTTATTGGATCCACACTCAGTTACTTCTGGGGTAAGTATTAACTCCTCCTCCTCTAGACGTCTACCAAGAGGGGGACTTTTATATGTACGGTCGGCGATGCGATTCGATGTTGCATCATCTTGTCTCGTAGGCCGTACCTCTGCCACCTAGGCTCTGCTTTGTTTGCTTCACTGGGATTCTTGAAATTCGCTTTTCGTAACTGGCCTTAGCTATTTTGTTTTCTTCGTATGGTCTGGAAGGGGTTAAAAGCCGGTTGCCACTAAATGAAAGTCGGCAGCATCTAGCCTCATCTAGCGCTAGCGAGTTCTCTTTAAGGGCGCGTTTACGCAGCGACTCGCCTTTGCATTTTCGCTGCTAGAATTCAATCGCGATGACAAAGGTGACATTGCCATGGTAACGCTAAATGGATTAGCTAAATCCGACATCGTTTGAGTAAATACGTGCAGGCTTATAATCCGTGCCAATAATATAAAGAATTCCTCATGACGAAACAATTTTCCCAAACGCTTCTGAACTCACGTTATTTGCTGTTTTCGTTGCGAGGCGGCAGACATAAAACCGCCGCCATGTTGGAATTAGAGGTGATTTCTAGCTTCTAGCTGCGAGAATGCAAAAGTGAGTGGTTGCGTAAACATGCCCTAACGCCTGCTCGCAGCGAGCAAAGGAATGCACAAAGATATATCTTTTAATACAACAAACAAGCCACTTACCTCCTTAATTATTGAGTAACAATTTGGTACGTCCTCGTGCACCTGGGAGCAAGCAGTAAAGATTAACGATGTTACTGCCACTAACGATATTACTACCAATTGTATTGTACAGTGGCGCCATCTAGTTGCAGTAATATCGTTAACTTTCAGTGTGCCCCAGGCGCACGAGGGCGTATCAAGTTTTTACTCAATAATTAAGGGAGAACGGAGCCTTGTTTGTTGTGTTAAACGATATTTCTTTGTGCATTCCTTTGCTTGCAGTGAGCATTGCAAGCGCTAGGTAGAACTAGATATCGCTACATGGTGCTAGATGATGCAAACTCTCGATTGGTGGCAACCCGTCTTTAACTACGAATGATACAAACTTCATGACATCATTATAGTACTTTGATTCAGATGTGTATTAATACATTTCACTACAAATGTACAGCCACAAGGAGTTCCATTTGTACATAGGTTGGTGACGCAATTCGACCTCGAATCCTCTCGGTTTGCAGGCCAGGCCATTGACAACTTGCCTGTACTTTGCTCATTTCACTTGGGCTCCCAATGAAACCTCATGAAATTAGCTTTCCATCGCTGGAATTATTTATTCTGTCTTCTTGCACCGGAGTGGAAAGGGTTAAACATTGTTTACTCAAGTATCCAGAGAAGAAATGATTTTGACTAACCAAATAACTTTTACTTTTAAACAAATAAACTGTTAGCAATATGATTAACTTTGTGAAAAAATAATGGTTTTTTTTTTATCATCTGTATCTAATATATATACCATGTTTTTATTATGATTTTTTTGTAGGGTCTAACAAAGAACCAGTCGATGAAACGCTTTACAGTCCTATACTTCGATACGTCTTAAAACGTATTAGAGACAGGTCACAGAAGGTGAGTGCTAGTGTTACAACGAACTAAGAGAGATATTTAGACACTGTATCATTCTCTGTGTGTAACTGTGTCCACCCAAAACCAAAACTGGTATAAGAGAAGCCGCCAAGTTTCAAAAAAAGGGTCGGCCTTCAAAGTAGTGATATCATTCAACCAGGGAAAGGCCGCCAAGGTTAATCCTGTTAGCCAAGTTAATCGCACCTACTAATAGTTCGACAGTTAAATGAAAACTAGAACATTGCTACTGGCGGTAGCAATCTTCAAGTTTTCATTTAACGCCCAAAGTATTATTAGTTGCGATTAACTTGGCTAACAGGATTAACCTTGGCGGCCTTTCCCTGACTGAATGATATCACTACTTTGAAAGGCCGACCCTTTTTTAAAACTTGTCGGCTTCTCTTATACCAATTCTGCTTCTGGGTGGACATCACAGATTTCATAGGACTATGAACGAACGAAGGATCAGACGGTTTAATCGTCCCCTCTACCTTTTCTGTCTGGAAGAATGTTATGTCTATAAATTTGCTCATTCATAATTTTCACATTTACCTAGGCCCAATTAGCCGTTACGCCAGTGAAACTGACACGGTCAGAACTTGCTTAGGCTTGTAAATGTACAGAGAATTTCACGGTCTAATCATCACCTTTACCTGTTTTGTCCGGAGGTATTTTATGGCTATTGATGTTGTCATTCATAATAAATAGACATTTGCCAATGCCCAGTTTGCCGTCAGTTGAGTCAAAGTGGCACAGTTGTGGTTTATTGTTTGTGCTTGTTTCACAGGCTTAAGTTTGTTCAATCGCAATTTTGAGCGTACTGGCTACCAAACGATGATGTTGGTTCGTTTCGCTCACTCACCAGATTATTTTGAATCACGGCATGAAGCTGGAATTGTTCACTCAAATAAATAAGGTTAGCGTATCCAGATTGGTGACGACTGATGTTTATTGCGTATTGCATAAATAATGTGGTTCACGAATAACAATCGGCGCAAGTCATAATGTTGATTGTTGCCAACCGGAACAAGCTGACGTCATCATACCGCTTTTGGAAGATGAAACAGTTTCGTCTTTGTCGGCCACCATCGTCTGCTGGTTTTTAAATCTCTATCAAATAATTGTAAGTATATTCGTTTGGCTTAGAAATGTAGCATTGCCAATTTTAAATGTTTCAGCCAACTGTTTCGACAATAACTACAACAATAATTTGGCACGTACGAGCCACTTGAGGGCCACGTGCTGCTAGCTGCAACCCCCATTTTAGAAAAAGGCACTTCCACATATGACGCTTTACCTGTCTGCCGAAATTTAGATCTGGCAACTTTCCCTAATCGGCTGTAGGTGTGTCTTTCTACCTTATGAGAATTAACATGAGAACAGTAATTCTACATTCAAATGTCCGTTTCACTAATGCTTCCAAATAAATTAATAACAAGCATACCCTTTCATCGTCGTGGGGCAGATAATTCAGTAGGACTTCGTGTGCCGTCCTCTTCAAGTTTTCACTTAACGTCCAAAGTATTATCCGGTGCGATTAATTTGGCTAATATGATTAGCCTTGGCGTCCTTTCCACTACTTTGATATCACTACTGTGAAAGGCCGACCGTTTTTTGAAACTTGACAGCTTCTCTTATATCAATTTGGGTTTTGGGTGGATATCACAACTTTCAGAGGACTGTGAATGAAGAAAAGATCAGACGGTGTAATCGACATATGTACCTGTTTTGTCTGGAGAAATTTTATGTCTATAAATTTTCTCATTCATAATTTTCACCTTTGCCATTTCCCCATAGCCGTTACGTCAGCGAAATTGACACGGTTTGACGCCAATTTTCGTTCGCTTCGTTCACTCAATCAGCGCATCCCTCCTCACTTGGCCCTACCTTGGTTAACGTGAATCATTCAATCACTTAGTTACCATGGTGTTCACGAACACATAATTGTCCCTTTTATCGTCGTGGGGCAGATAATTTAGTTTGGATTCGTGTACCGTAACAAAAAACGGACCAAACCTTTGCAATAACAGATAATCCGTCTCTTAGTGAACCATTCTCCAATGTTCTTCTATTTTATTGAGGCCCCAGCCTAATGCCATGCGCCCCAAAACCATTTCCATTTAGAATTTTATTTGTGGCCGCCGCCAAATGCCATGCGCCCCAAAGCTATCCTATACAATGTGTAATACTATGCCTAATACTACTTCGAACAAACCAAGCACACAAAACACCCAAAACCAGTTCCAGTTTGCTTTATTGAGGCCGTAGCCAAATGCCATGCGCCCCAAATCCACTAAGAATACAACCACCTCCAAAACCACACTCATAACAACAACTCCAACAGCAACTACAACCACAACCACCACTATAACGACATCTACTCAGCGAAAAACAACCAACACATCCTCACAGCATAGTTACCTTGTAGCCAACATCATCCTCATTAGGCCACACTCCACAACTCAGCACCATAGAGCACCACTGAGAGACTCTAGCATAATGAGTAAACAGAAAAGGACCGCCTATTTGTAACAACAATGAATTCTGACAATTAGGTACTGAAACGATAAGCGTGTAACGCTAAAGCATGTTATAATCTACTGTTGGAAGACAATTATACAAACAATGACTACAACAACAATTTTGCATTTACGAGCCACTTGAGGGCCACGGGCTTCTAGCTGCAACCCACATTAATAGAAAAAGGCACTTCCCCATATAACGCTTTACCTCGCTGCCGAAATTTAGATCTGGCAACTTTCCCTAATCAGCTGTAGACATGTCGTTATACCCAATGAGAATTAACATGGGAGCCTGTCGACTAGTTACTAGTCACTAGTTGCTAGTCACCAGTAACACAAATTCAACGTTATTGAGGACACTTTTTCTCCATGAAGGACACGTTCCCACATTTTCGTGTTGACGTTTTCTTCGTTACTGGACCCAAGACACCTGATTCAAACGATTTTCAAAGATTTCTACCACATCGGGAATTTACACCAGTATGCTGAAATCAGGTTTAAGTTGGTGTCAGTTAAAAGACAGTCTGCTAGTACGGCCGCCTTTTTTTCATCAACAATCATTTTTTAACAATAGGATGTCTACAATCGGACGATCTACTGTTACTTGGCGGCGACACACTAGCGTGTGTCTAGATCCTGAGCCCAAATGGAAAATTACAGGGGCAGTTATCTGCAACATAAACATCTTCGTCTGCTGATTCTTAGATTGTGGGTTCTCTAACGATGAAAGAAGTTGAACTATTAAACCTGACTTTGAATGTTGTATAGCCTATGAAGCATTAAAAACTACGACATTTTGAATGCAGATTTTTGCATCTCTAACTTTGGATAGGAAAGATCAAAGTCGGCTGGTGCGAATTGGATGCTAAGAAAAAACTGGGAGGTTCGAATTAGGGTGCTACATGACCGCCCTTGGAATATCTGCTTACCTTTCGTTGAGAATTATGAAAACATTTTTGGCATACGCTTTTTGGCAGTATTTCTCCTTTTGACCTTCGTGTGGACTACTTACGCTACCTTTGAGTCATGGTTATCATAGCTATTAATGTTGTGTAGTGGTACGTCAATATGTGTCACAAGTAGTATTTTGTCCTCTTGGTGGAGACTGCCAAGTTCATGTTCATGCTTGGCCCTTGGACTAACACTATACAGCCAAAGTGGATGATAGTTTCATTGAAGTCAATAACAGGATTTCCAACAACATAACCAAACTTAAAATGGGTTTTGTTGACGCAGGCTGCAGGGGAATCCTCGTTTATCTATTCCATGAATTTCGCCAAAATAGTTTTGCTGAGATGAGCTTAATTTCAAACTATGAAGGGATTTGACTTGAATAAGAAGAGCTGCATCTCAGTGTGCACTAGTTTTGATTTAAAGCTTGAGTTGTGCAGATATCCGAACTACGTCACAGTTTTTACAGCTGAAATTATCTTCGTTGATTGCCAACAGTCATGAATGCAGACAATAATTCTTCATTAAAAAAAATAATTTCCACAACTTATTTTGGACGGAAGTAGTTTGGAATATGTATATATATACCAAATATAAAATATCAAAGGAAATATCATATAAAATATTCTTATCTGTTATGGGTTGCATTTCTTCATCTTTTACTTTGGGTTGTGTTTCATATAGTTCGGCCAAAATCGATATAGAGTGGGGAATGCATTCACAGACAAGGCAGCTCCATCTTTGAAAAGCTTGAAAGCCTAATAAAGATACGTAAGAAGATTTCAGAAGGATTAATAACTGTCCATCTCCATTGCACAGGTTACACTGTACTGCATGAAAGTCTTTCCGGTCCATCTTACTGCCACCGACCTCTAATTCTGCTTATTTACTGTGTCAGCAATAGATATTTCACCAAATTAATTTTAACTAGTGCCTTTGTGCTAATCACCTGGTAGCACAAGGCCAGGTGATTACCTTGTGTTGTTTGTCTGCAGTATACCGGCAGATAATTTCGTTTCAAGTACTAAGCTCATAAAGAATGCAGTGAAAACTACGAACCCTTCGAAATTGTAACTGGTGAAGGTCAGGGTTACTTATTAACTCTGCAAAGTTTTTTTTCGATTTCAATACTTTTTTAACTCGCCTCCACAGCCTTTGCAATGGTTACCAGGATCGACACACTAAGCTGAATATATTAAATCAATCAAAGAAGTTTGCCAAACTAAGTAACCATCATTTAGAAACTGTTTATGTGGTGCACACTTTATGTGACTGACCATATGTGACGGAGTTTACATGGCACACCCATGTTTTTAGGGTAGCAAGCTGTTCCTGTATATCTGTTACCTCAACAACCCCCTTCCTCTATCCCCTATTCCCCCCCCCCCCACCCCACAAATTCCCCATTCAAGCAACGAACAAATTTCCACGCAAGTCTCTTGGCACATTCAAACTAGTGGGTAGTCTAATCTTTTTTGTTTTGTATTCAGTTTATGGTTTAGCGCTCAATAATGGCTGCAAAGACTATAATAATTAGTTAATTACAAACAAAAACGTCAAGTGGGCCGTAAAAAAATGGGTTATATGAGTGAAATTCAACTTTATTTGTTAGAAGGTACACGGATAAAAATTGATGATTTTCAATTGAAATAATCAAATGTACAATTAGAGAAAATTGCATCTGTTTAAGTGCTGTTGTGCTTTACGTTTTTAAATATATGATTGGTAAAGCACAACAGCATTTAAAGAGATGCAGTTTTCTCAATTGTACATTTGCTTATTTCAATTTAAAATCATCAATATTTATCCGTGTACCTTTTAACAAATAAAGTTAAACTGCAACATATAGCCCCTTTTTATACGGCAAACTTGGCGTTTTTTGTTTGTAATCCGTGCACCTTTTTTGTGGCATCACCATACACAATTCAGTCTATGCCTTGTGGCAGTAGTATCTTTTTGTTCCATTTACAAAGGTGTGAATGCACGTGCACGCACATGTATTGATTGTTGCTGCGCGTGCATGTAGTGATTGTTGCTGTCCACTTTGGGGTTTGCTGAGTGGCATTGTTCCCTAATTACAATGGTTAAAACAATGTAAAACAATCAAACTGATCGTTCAGGGTCCCGTAACTCTGGAATGGTTCGACCAATCGAAAAAGTGGTCTCTGGGAGGATGAACGCTAAGGAAATTTCTGGCTTAGATCATGTTTCAGATTTTTGGTAGGTGCAGTAGTTTTTTCTAAAACCGTGTCACACAAGAATAACCACAACAACAACACCAAGTAAACAGTTTTCAAATTTACGTGGGGCTCCTTACGTTTACTCTTGCATGGAGAAGCATAAAAGTTGACATAAATATACCTTCCATACCTACCTACTATCTGGCCAAGTTTGGTCAAAATATATTGAATAGGAACAGAGAAATTAAGTTTTAGTTTTGCTGGAAAGAAGACTTCAATCATATATACACGGCTATCGCCATGTATGATAACATGGTAATTTTCCACTCACGTGGACGGCTACCGGAAGGGTGGAGAGCCACTAACACTGTGACGATGGGAGAAAGAAGAGGTCAAAAGTCGCTTAAGAAGCCGCTTCAGAAAGGTTCTAATGGCTGTTTCGTCAGCATATGGAACCGTGGAACTTGGTTCATGTTTACTCACTGCTTCCACTGGTGTCTTCTAGTTACATAGGTATTAGGAGCTTGTTCGCAAATAGGCAGGTCGATGGCTACCAGACCGCATAAGATTTTCTATGTCAAAATAAGGTCAAATTTAATTTTGTATAGTTCTAATGACTCCAGGCCTGTTTTAACAAGACGTTCCAAGTAATTTACGTTACTGAGATCAGGAGTACTCTTTGTAAATTAAAGCTGAACGGACCCGAATAATGTATGTCCTTAAGAAGATATGGCGATGAAACCGGGGTTGCACATTCCAACAAGGGACAAACTAAGGTCCTAAATGCCCAAACCAAGATACTATAGTGTTGCTCGAAGTAAAAACATCGATTTACCGCAGCCAATCGGAAAAAAAGCTGCGGTGCACACCTTATGACAGTGCAGTGCTGGTCTAAGATTATTAGAAAACCATATCCCCAGTCGCCCAAATCCTTTACTTCGGATTGGTTTGATAAGATGTAGTCCTCGAGGAAATCACTATGACAACAATTTTGGGACCCAATATGAAAGGTTTGACATTTTTGTTTAGAAAGAGGAAGGTGCCAAACACATGTCCAATTAAGTACACCAATTATTTGTGCGTCTGAAGAAAGACAGTCCGATGACATATCTGCGAACTCATACCCAAAGGTGTCTCCGTTGAGAAAAATAAATCATGTAAGTAAATAATAAAGAGCACAGGGGCAAGAACTGTTCCCTGTGGGACACCACACGGGACTGATACTCTCGATGAAAATGATCCCTCAGTAATAATCCTCTAGGTATGATCTCCGAGGAAGGAAGCTATCCAGTGCCTAAGGTTCTCGGAAATGCCACAGGCACGAATCTTGGCCGACAATTTACTGATTCAAGTAATCAAAATATATGGTGTCAGTTGGAATACCGACATTCAATGTAGATGGCCAATGGTCGAGGACCAGGATTAACTGGTGGGTAACAAAATTGCGCTGTGTAACAATTATTGAGGGTAGAATTTGACAATTGAGACTAGAACCAGCTCAGCTAATAAAGCCGGACTAGTGGGACCTTTTCTTAGTTGTGTGACCAATCTTGGAGCCCCTGTTAGATATTCACACCTTTATTATATCATTTGTAGTTTTAGGAATTGTAGTGTATGATGATGGTTACCAATATTCATAATCACTATTTTGCGTATTTCAGGGAAAACAAGTTTCTACAACCGACGAAGAGCTACCACCAGCATATGTCGAGTGTGGCGTTATGGACATGCCCATGATTGAAAAGAACGGTGATGGAATTGGACAGTTTGTTAACTCTGAAAAAGACAGTGGACTCGACGAAAAAAGTGAAAATGGATATATAGATGTAACGAAAAGCGAAAATGGATATGTTCCTGTGCGACAAGATGCTGAGGACCCAGTGTAGGATGCATTTACCAAGTTATAACTTTGCTCCGTCATGTTCGCTGTAAATATTTTCTCTTTATTTATGTCGATTTTCGCCTAGACAAGAAGTGACAACTTTGTTAGTACTAGCCATTACAAAACGTACATGAAAGTGCATTTAAGCAAGTTAACACGTAATGGTTAAAATGTCAAAACAAGTCAAGTATTTGCAATTACGGAATGACATACTTCATGGAGCATGTTTGAATCAACCAATCTTATTTAGGGGTGAAAATTACAAGGACTGAAAATTTGGGATTTCCAAATCCCAAAGCATACTAAGGAACAGCCCCCTGTCTCCTACTTACCAACTCATCAACATCCTACTCTATAGGAAAACTAACTGAAGTACCATTGATTGAAGTTGACCAGTGTTTTTGCAAATTGATCAACCCTGATGGCCGAAATCTCTCGTGGGCAATTGACTCACGTGTAACAGTTTGCTGTACAGGGTGATCAATAAAAATGTAGACAATAAAGAAAAATCGTAAATATTTTATTAACTGATATTTTCATGTTCTCATAAGTCAGATGTGTTAAGGAAAGCTTCAAAATTTGTTTCTGGCAATATTGATTTCACTCTCGCATATTTCCAAAGATGGCGGTTCAATGTACAATTCAACATCGTATTTGCATAAGTTTCATAAACAATTTTAAAACTTCTATGTTCCAACACGATCTACAATACTGCAGATGGTAAATAAATTTAAGGAAACTGGAACTATTTTGAACCAAAATGCTGAACATTCAGGTAGTCCAGTGACAGTTCGTACGCTAGTGGTGAGAAGAAGTCCACGCATGTCATGATGACGCTCGTGCACTTCTTCTCACACTTTCACGCAATTTCTCCACATTCACTGGCGTCATCAAGACGGCGATCTCTAGCTCTCAACAATAAAAAAAGTCACAGCTAACAATGCTAAAGAAGAACTTAACCTTTTTCCTGACAAACTCAAATGTTCCACGAACTTTCAGAAACAGATAAACGACAACGTTTAAGCGTTTGTCGCTTATAATGTGACAACGACGATTTTAATTTGTAGAATGTGTTTGTTCTTTTCTTTGTGTGTGTGGGGTCACCCAAAGAAAAAAGTCTTCAAACTTAACCCTAAATCTAGTCGCAAACTCAAGTTTTAAGCATTCATAGGGATATTTGGGCTGTAGCGCAAGACACTCTTTAGACTGTCGTCAACAACTGCACACTTAAAATAGCAAAATGTATTCAATTTAGGGAGCTCAACTTGAGCAAACATTTACTTCGTCAAATTAAAATCAACGTCATGACAACAAAATTTCAAGTTTTCTTAACACATCCTACTTATCAGAACATGAAAATCTCAACTAATAAAGTATTTATGACGTTTCTTTATTGTCTACATTTTTATTGACCACCCTGTTAATTCAGCAGTAAGACTGGAAGAAAGAATTAATCACATCAACGTTAAGCACATGAACTTTTATCATTGTTTGACACCGCGTTTCGGTAGATAGTTTAGTTTATGGAATTGAGAATTGTATGCTCATAATTTTCGTAATAAAAACAATGGAAATGAACACCATTGAAAAAATGATATCGCAGAATGTAGTAACTGAGGAGTGAGTTGTGGTCGGTTTCCAGTTATAAAAGCTGCATCCAAATTCTCGGCTTTCAGGTTGAGCATCCTTACGAAGTACATCAAAAACAAACAACACATACATCTGTTCCAAGAATAAAAACAGTAAACGTTGGATCCACCTTACCAAACTACCCCTTACAGCTTATCAATCAAATGCTTCATGGGGGAAGTGACGTAACAATGTAGGACAGGGTTAGCTGAGTTGCACACGTAGGCCTACCATACAGGAAACTTGGTATAATTCTAATTTTAGGAAATTAGAACAGCTGCATGTTGTCAACTCGTATATACTTGTCCTTTCACAAGGTGTGGCTAAGTGTGGTGTAACGTAAGTATGGGATAGATTTTATGCCTATTTGAACTTGAAGTTCTTTGCCTATTGTTGGTGAGTTCACCGTACTGTTTAATTATGCTGAATGTCTCGTCAACTGGATTATGCTTTAACAGAGTTTTTGAGAAAAAAATTTTTAGCATGTTTTTCTTATACTTATGAAGTCTAAATTAATAAACAAATATTTTTTTTTGAATTACAGAACGTCTTGGCGTGGCAATGTCTCTATGCTGGCGGAAGAGGCTTCATGCTTTGCCCCCTTTCATTCTATTTATATTTGAGTGGAACATGTTGCGCTCTGCGAGCCTCTGTGGCCTTACTGTTAACAAAACGACTATTTTTTGGTCAGAAGCACATGCAGCTTAAAGACGAGGAACATAAGTGCCATGTGGGGGATGGAATGCTTTTACATACATATAGATCAATGATGTTGTGTCTTCAAAAATATAAGAAAAACGTCATTGATCTATGTATGTAAAAGCCTTCCGTCCCCCACATGGCACTTATGTACCTCGTCTTTAAGCTGCATGTGCTTCTGGCCAAAAAAATAGTAGTTTTGTTAACAGTAAGGTCACAGGGGCTCGCAGAGCGCAACATGTTCCACTCAAATATAAATAGAATGAAGGGGGAAAGCATGAAGCCTCTTCCGCCAGCATAGAGACATTGCCACGCCAAGACGTTCTGTAATTATAAAAAAATTATTTGTTTATTAATTTAGTCTACACCAGCGCAACACAAACGCTTTATCACAGACAACCAAACAACAGAACCTTCAGACATTGATAACTTTTGAGTTACTGATGTTGGTTCTTAAAAAAAATGATTTCGGCATCCACCAAGTTTGTACGTTCTATTTCCATTTTTTTTCCGAGCACAATTTCGTGTCGCAGATTAAGCGTTAAAATAAACTAAAATAATACACAGTAGCGTTATTTTGGTAGGGATATGAAAAATATGTAGCCATTTGAAATAAATGTTAGGGCACGTTTACGCAACCACTCGCTTTTGCATTCTCGCAGCTAGAAGCTAGAAATCATCTCAAATTCCAACATGGCGGCGGTTTTATGTCTGTCGTCTCGCAACGAAAACAGCAAATAACGTGAGTTCAGAAGCGTTTGGGAAAATTGTTTCGTCATGAGGAATTCTTTATATTATTGGCACGGATTATAAGACTGCAAGTATTTACTCAAACGATGTCGGATTTAGCTAATCCATTTAGCGTTGTTACCATGGCAATGTCACCTTTGCCGTCGCGATTGGGTTCTGGCTGCGAGAATGCAAAGGCGAGTCGCTGCATAAACGCGCCCTTAACCTCGAAAGCGAAACAAAAACTACGCAAGTATGCTTCACCGTAAGAACAACGACAAACCAAAGAGTCAATCAACTCGCATCTGGACGTATACGTACTGCTGTATGTATGTTCGTCCAACTTCCAGTAATAGCTGTGGGGTGTAAAAATTATCAACTAAGGCGGTCAGTGTGACTTCCAGTTATCATAATGCGAGTAAGTGGAAAATTTAACAATAATCCTCACTCTGCTATTTCTTCTTGGCTATAGGTTCTGGCGAATGCCTAAATAGTTTTTCAGAACCTAAACAGAAAATTACTCGAAAGTGGCCAGTACACGTAGATTTTATTGTTTGGGTTGTGATTAAGTTTTAATAAATAAATAAATAAATAAACAATTTCTTGCAGGAGCAACGGGAAAGCAAGGATCGGTGTGATCACTAACTGCCAACCCAACTAGAGAAAGTGACGTAAAGATGTTCGGTTGTGAATGTTAATTAATGACCAGATTATTATTAATAACCAGACGAATAGTATTAATTACCAGACGATTAAAAAACAATAGAGGAAACCTTGTCGTGGCTGTTTGTTTATGCTGGCGGAGTTGGTTTCGAACTTTTCATTTTTTATATACACTCTGCTTCCCTGCGGATGGTGTTGCGTGCTACCAGCCCCTGTATGTATTTAGCCAAACCCTACTTCTAACAAATGTATCTTTTCTTTAATTGTACAAAAAAAAAGTGATGTAATACGCAGAAATACGAAAATACCGTTAAGGAATTTCAACTGTGGAACATATTTGGGAATGGAAACTGATCACAATTGATCGTTTGGAAAACACTTTAACCAATTCTGTAAAAACAATTGCGACAAGTTAAAGTCAAAACTTTATTTTGCCTTATCGTCTGCTTCCCTCAAAAAAATTCAAGGGAAGTAGTAGCGAGCGTTAACCACTTCCGGTCATCAGCCCAACGAAGCTCTAAATCCGTAGCTGCAGTACCCAGGTGGTCTCTGTCACCCACCCGAGTTTCAATCGGGCCCATGCTTAACTTCGATGATCCCTCACGCAAAGAACTAACAATCACTCGGGACTGAAGAACACTGAACAAATTTAGCCAAGCAAGTAGTCGAGTGTGTAGCCTTACACTATTCTTCCTTTGTTTGGGCGTGAAAAGATTTGAATTATGGCTCTGGCTTTAATTGTATTTACGTGTGTAATGGTTGGATACAGCAAGAAACTTTCACGTGGACTAAACAGTGCAGCAGCACTGCAGTATCTGAAACCTTACACTAAGTTTATTCGTGTTCCTTTGCTGTTTTAACTTCGAATCAGTTAAACTTTAGCTTAAGCAGCAAACGAGTTCGTTTTTGTTTTCTAATTCTTTGGCGTATGACACAGCTTGTTTTAATGTTTTTTATCTTTATCAACAACAACAACAACAACAACAACAACAACAACAACAACAACAACAACAACAATATTCAGAACAATGTAAAACAATCAATTTAGACGGTATAGATCTCCCTAACCCCTGAACCACTTGACAATTAGAAAAGCCTTACGAAAAGACATATCGACAGAGCAATACCAGTAAAATGAGATAAAAAATAGCTTAATAGGAGAAATAGTTTGATCTGTAGAGAGCGTAGCAGAAAAATGTCGTGCCAACGGGAAGAACGAGCCAGAATTTAACATAACGATTCCAGCTCAGGCCCAGATCAACGATGTCACAAATCGTAAATTAATCAAAGTTCGAACACATGTTCACCAAGTCCAACAAAGCTTATATACTAAATTTGAGTGGGAAATATTGAAAGACAGCAGAGAAATTAAGCATCGAAATTTCGGCTTCAACATGGGAGGTTCAAGTCAAACTTTACAGTAAAGGATATCGCCTTTACTGTTATCCGTTAGTCAGTTGTTTGTACATGAACACCTTACAAACGAAGCCACACAAGATGGCCTATTTCAAGGTCTTGATTTAATAGCCTTAGCCTTGATATACTAAAACAGATGTGTCCACTTCATCGTCTTGGAAGACGGTTTGTAGCTTTTATGCAACGTGCCGTACAATAGTGGTCATCGAAATTTGAACATTTTTTTTCCGTGTGGTAAAAAAAAAGTGTTCAAAAATTTGATGTCCACTGCTGTACTTAACAAAACAGTATGAACTTTTGGAAAAGTTTTTCCGGGGCAGATCCAGAGAGCGAAGTGAGGATAATGGGATCAGTGGAAGAGTGGGACCTGACTGAATGTAAGCACAAAAACGCTAAAGCATATAGAGCGGGACATAAAGTAAAAATTCTTAAGATAAGTGAAACAAGAAAACACGTGTAAAGTGTGGTATTAACACAAGTTATCAGCGAGATGTGGTTCCTGGCGTTCGGCTCTGGCGTTACTTGTATTTTGCAGCTTAAGCAGCACAATTTATATAAATAAAAAAAAAAAACCTACACAACGCGAATCAGATTGCGAAATTAGTAGCAAGAAATTACTAAGGTGAAAAGAAAGTGCGTCTGATGGATATTTGACGGAGATAGGAAATGTCGATGTTTTTGACAGTATTGTTTTCTACTAGAGACAAATCATGGGGACCACTGACCTGTTCCCCCCCTTATGTCTTTCACCATCCCAGTTTTCCCCATTCCTCGAAAGCTTCCCAAGACGAAACGTACGCACTTTTAAGCATCCAACTTACTTTCCTTTCCTATCCTTTACATTACAAAAGTTAAATAAATAGACAAAAATAGCTGTAAACAATAATTATATAAGGGATAATGGAAAATAATGCACTTTCTTTACACCTTAGTAATTTCTTGCTACTAATTTCGCAATCTGATTCGCTTTGTGTAGGTTTTTTTTTTATTTATATAAATTGTGCTGCTTAAGCTGCAAAATACATACACAAGAATAACGTAGTACAGTAAACCACCTTTATGCTTTTACATTTCTTTCAAGTGACATAACCTGGATTCCAACTGTCGAGTCATTCCGTATCCAGAAAACTGCCATACCGACTTTACCGATATGGTCACTTGTCCTGGACATAGCCCGCAGACAAGAGGTTATATCGGTAAAGACAGTGCACCAGTACGGCAGTGATCAGGTGATGGACTCGTTCGCCAGTTCGTATCCGGGCTACGTTATTTGAATGAAACCTAAGTGCATAAATGTGGCTTACTGAACTACATTATTCTAGTGTGTGACTTTCACTGATGGCTTATTTCCCATTTTCCTTTATATTAGATTACAAAAGTCGTTTTGTACAGCCCTTTGACGACCGGGTAGTAAGGGTCTAATGCTTATCCATCCATCTCTTAGTGACCCCATTCTCCAGTCTAGTCTCTATTATAGACCCTCACTGTCAAAACGTATCAGTGCTCCTGCTAATATTTGGCTTTTATGGCCGACAGAGCGAAGCCTGCAGCCAAGTCAAATATTCCACTAAATTTGGATTTTGTATGTTCATCAGTCTGTGAGTGTGTTTGTATGTAAATAAGAAATCACAAGTTAAATGGTGAACGAAGCAGGCAGTCTGCATTAAAGACTGGCCTTGTGAGGATACACGATACACTTATCTGTTTTTAGAATCTAACTACTGCGCTACCGGGGCGGGTTCTGGCTACAGTGTCCAGCCGAGCTAAGTAGCTGTTCAATCTTTCTCAGTGGTGACCTAGAGGTCACAAACATACATACAAGGAGGGAAAGGATGATTAGAGCGCCCGGCTAGTAAACGGGAAGTCCTGAGTTCGAGTCCCAGTCGGGTAAGTTGTCTTTTCTTTTTTTCTCAGATTAGTGTATCCTCACAAGGCCAGTCTTTAATGCAGACTGCTTGCTTCGTCGTGTGTTTGTATGTTTGGAACACGATAACGTTCGCAATTTTGTTCCGGTTCGGTTGAAATTTCATGAAAATGGAGCTTTGGTGCATGAAACGCCCGAGTTCGAAGACTAAATTCCTACCTCAAATATTTTCAGTGATATTTAGGTTTTTATGTTGGATGGCTAAACCGACTTTTAGCAATGACGGTAAGGGATCCCGTCTATAAGGTTAGCGGCCCAGTGCACGACATGAACAACACAAAGTCATTTCCCATACAAAAAAAAACCAACTCGGTGAAAGTTCTTTTACTGTGAAGAATGCAGTCTAAAATAACAAATGATAAAACAAAATTATTATTAATGCCAATTTTACACACTTGGAAACACTATTGCTTCATTTATCATTTCTGCAGAAAAATAATGCGTGGTGGCGGAAGTACATGAACTCGTGATGTTCGGTGTTGGATTCATTTGCTCGCTTGCCTCATATCGGTGTTTGCTTGAAGCGTTCACTTCGGTCTTTCTCCTTGCTTCTTATTCAGGAATTAGTGCGCCACATGGAAATGAGAAGCTAGCAAATAAACTAATGTATTGTAGGTTCTCTCGCTCGGCCGAGTTGTTGTGATCTTCTGACCTCGATTATATGCCTACTAGACCAATTATGCCTATACTAGACTCAATTATGTAGAATAGAAGATGTCGGCCAGTAAGTTTAAAGCTTCTTTAAGGCCCAAGCGGAGGTTAAGTGGAAGTTACCACCATCATTTCAGTTTTTTTTGCCGCATGCGAGAGGAGGAAACCGGAGTACACGGAGGAAACCCTCGTGCATCGGGCGGGGAAATAACCAGAGAAAAACCCCGTATATATATATATACTTCCCTATGCCAGGATCGAACCCGGGTCTGTAAGAAGCCAAAGATACAGAGCAGTAACATTTGGCACCAGTATGGGTTTTGGAGGGCATAACTACAAGGTGCACTACACAAAAATGGAGGGAAAAACAACGGAAGAGGGGATTTCTTAGGCTTAAAATAACGTTGTTTTCTCTAACAACAAAAATCGCACCTTTTAGGTCAAAGAAATCACTCGTCACAGCATCGGCTTCAGTATGACGCCCTTCTGTTTCTCTCTGCAGTGCCCCTTACAGCTAACCCATTAAGGCTCCAGCATAGAGTTATATACAATAATACTACGTCGTGTCACTGCTCTATGCAGCCGGGACAAAGACGCCTATCGAATCTGACGTCCAGTGCGTATACTATAACATTTAAAGGGAGAGGTTTCTTCTTGCCTCACAATCACCACGTGCAGTGCTTTGATATCGCCTCACTGATATGGGGAATAAAAATAACGCTATACGCTCTGACTTGTGCTTGACGTCACCCAGTAAGGGAGAGCGTTGCCATGTCGACTACGGGGGGGAAACGGGTCATGCGGTAGCTGCTGCTGTCAGAACAGCTAGTCACGTTCGAAGTCTAGAAGCGCCAACCGATACATGCGTTGGATATTTAAAATGTATTCCACCACTCTCATGCTCCAGCGTGTAAGTTTTCTCGTGCCATTTTATTGTTCGGAACCAACGAGTGGGATATCAAGTCAGATATCTTACTGGTGGGTTTTCAACACAATTAAAACGGGGTGCTCATGAAAGTAATTTGGCGATGGTATGTGTACAAAAAACGAAGGCATTCTCAACACAGTTAAAACGCTCATGTCGACTGTTCCGTCACTGACTAAACGAATTCCATGACGATGAACAAGACGAAACACGTCGTAAGAACAATAAAATACACGAATCAAACAGCTTTCGTATGCCGCAAACCATAAACTCGTGGACCACAACACCTGGAAACTACAAACAGATATCCAAGGAGGGGTAGAAACTCACTTCAATAAAATTACTAGGGCCGTCATCAGTTCCACTGTCGACATAATGGAGCGGGCTCCGCTTTCTTTGCTGTTTGGCTGTCAAATAGATGGGATCGGATTTGCCTTGTAATTTCTAAACAATAAGAGACAGTTGCTTGGGGTTTGGGCCATTGAAAAGGTGGTGAAAAACCGTGAAAATGGTGTATTCAAATGTCCAAATCGGTCGACGAAAAGAGAAGATATCTTGAATTTGGTGTATTACCGCCTAACGCCGCCTGTTTATCATCAACAATCAATCTTTTAACAATTGAATGCCTTGAACAATTAGAAACGGCTTCGCGTTTCGTTGTTGTTTTGATTTTGGCTCTTGCTATTGGTCCATTTTGTCACCCCGATGGTTTCTCAACCCCAGGTCCGATTCCGGATTTTTCTTTTGATAAACCTTGTCCGTACTCCCGTGGTACTGCACGCAAAGTTTGGTTTGGATAGTCCTTGTGGTTTTTGCGTAATGCTCGGTCTAAGATTACATTGGAGCGTATTCATAGCCGAGCTACGCTCGAACAATTACCGTGAGGAAACGTTAAAAATTAGTTCTTCATAGGGGAGGCACACAATACAAAGACCTGGTCGTTTGTTTCCATTACTATGTATTGTAACGCTTCAGAGGCATTCTGCAGCCTAACGATTACAGATGTGAACATGTGTTAAACGTGTTTAATCGTTAGGTATCGTAATTACGTACTGCATTATTACATATTGGAACTTTCTCATGTAATAATAGAGTACATAAATGAGATACCGTATTGTATGGCGCGAGTACTCCTCATTCAGATAAATTTCCGACTTGGAATGATGCATACACTTTTACAGTTAAAAGCACTAGAAACAAATTACGATGTATTTGTACTGTAATTTTACGGACATTTTTACGTGTTGTGCCAACGCAGGTGTAAGGACAAGAAGTGCCTTCCCCTCTATGAAGAACTTGTTACACCACTCGTGTCTTAGTCTGCACAATTTAAATTCTTGTATATATTTATATATATAAACAGTAAGTCTCAGAAGTCCTGAACCTGGTAGGCCTATATGGTATAGGCCTATACAGTGTATAGGACTATGGTAAAGGCGTACAGTATTGGACAATAAAATTTAGACAATTTGGAAGGGGTAACTACAAGTCTACATCGATTAATCATGCCTGGTTATGGGAAATCCTTAAATATTACGAAGTTGTTAAATTCAATAAACGAATAATAATAACCTTAGCCTATATAATAAATAAAATACTGTGTCTGCTATTGCAACTGAAAAAATAAAATTTGTTCAGCACAGAATGAAGTCAGTCAATCGGGCGTGTTTCTAAACTAGAGGGAAGAGTGAGATGGATTCCTCTAAGCCATGTCCCTCAATGTCACCAATACCGATCAGTTTAGAAACACCACTGCCTCACTTCTCGTTCTCAACATTAGAAAAATTAGCAATAATCGCTGCCACATCTATTTTCAGCAAGAGAAATGTTATTAAGAACATAATACAAATGGTTATTAATCTATGTTTAATTGGAATTTGTTTCTAAATTTAGACATTTTCCATATCTCACTTCCTACAGTTTAGAAACACCACCATCTCAGCTACTAATGCGTGATGGCAGCCATGTTGGACCAGTAAGTGAGCGAGAAAAAACTTGCCTCACTTTCCTCAGCAACATCTCAGCTCCATGACGTCACGCCTACGTAAAGTGGGAGGAGTTTGGATCAGTCTCCTCGAGTTAAGAAACAGTGTTCCTCACTTCCCTCAGACATCCCTCTAGTTTAGAAACAGCACCATCACATAATACTACAAATCTCTATTTATGGTATCTGGATAGACCAAGAAATTGTGGTGGCTTGTTCAGTCCCAGGAAAAAAGTCTCATTATGCATGACAAAACCTATCTGTAAAGTATTCAATTGACTTTAAAAGTATTACTCCATTTAGTTATAAATATAAATAGAGCAACAGTTTTAAAATTGATTTTGTTTTAAAGTCGATTTGAAAGTCAATTTTGCGGTTTTGTTTTAAAGAAATGTATTCAGAAACGTTGAATTTGGGAATAAAAAAGCCGTGGAAAGACAAGCCTAGGGAAAAAAAACTGGAAAAAACAGCCAACAAGAAAGAAAAAAAACAAAGAGAAAAATTTCCGCAGAACGAAATCCCAGGGAAAAAGAAATGGACAGTAAACAGCCAATAGATTAAAATATGCCGTGAAAATTAAAAAAAAAAGTAAAAAAAAAAGGTCGAAGATAACCGTAGGAAAATCGCCGAAGGAAAACAATCCGAGGGAAAAGAAAA
>JAHWFP010176830.1:24988-41405 GCA_023313725.1 Lithobius niger
TATAAAAACAAAAAAACACTAAAGAAAACAGTAAACAGTTTCCTTCGGTTATTTCCGTGGCCTTTTTTTTTCGCGGCTTCTTTTTTCCTTTGAATTTTTTTCAGTCTTTACGTTAGTCTAATCCACATTCTGCGTTTCATTTTCTGGCAGTGTGTTGCCAGCAGTTGTGATTTGTAGAGGTTTTACAATATTTACTCTTCCCCTCCACCCCCCTCCCCCTTGCTAACGCGAAGCACGATCTGACTGAGTATTATCCGAGGGACCAGGCCGAGAAAAGAATCTCCTGAGTTGAATACTTCCATCAATCGAAAAAGAAAGTTAGAGGTTCCGATACCGCGCTAGTTCTAACTGTTGGTTGAATGAAGTTGAAGATGTATATTATTAAGAAACTGTAAGCTGATCTGGTTGAACGAATACCTACCATGTTGTTGTTCTTGTGACCTTGTATTCCGTGCCCCCTCTCCATTAAGCGGTTGCCCCAGTGTTGCCCCCAGTGTTGCCCCAGAGTTAAAGTTTGGAACTGAACGTTTCACAACCATCAGGTCACAAAAGATGGGACAATTCAACCTTGCGGAAAAAGTTTCCAATATCAACTTGCGTGTGGCGAATTTGACTTCAATGAATGCAAGCCCCAACCTTTTTTTTTTTTTTTTTTGGTTTGGGGCGGGGGATTGCCCACAGCCTCCTCCTTCCCCTTGTAGTGATTCCGCCGCTGGTTCAGTCAATAATTAAAGGAAAAAGGAAAACTAAGCCTAATGTTTTCGGAATTTTCATTTGCAGCTTGCATGTTGTCGGTGAATATTAGTCCCCAAACTAAAGTCATTAACACTAATTTCTTACACCTGGACAAAAGTGCATTACGCCAATGTTTAAATCGCAACAAGCCTTATCCTATCCAGACTAAATTACTAAAGCTCAGTCTGCAAGTCATTGGTTACTTCGAACGTCTCTACGTGCGAGAAGTGGACTCGTTGTCCTAGAGTGTCTGACAGCTATAAAATGGAACTAATATCGTAATTATTCGTCGTAACAGTTAATCATTATCCAACCTGCAACACGAAATATGCATATTCGTCATTTCTGAAACCAATAACTTAAAACAATCGAACTTCCGCAGCCAATCACGCCTGGAGGAAGTAATCCATAAAGGAGAGTAGGAGAGAAGCCAACATTTTTCTGTCTAAATTATTTAAATTCCCTCTTTGTGCACTATATATATATAGACTCTTAGAAGCTTAAAACCAAGCTTACCAAGTTTAAAACCTAAACGCATCACCTTGGTAACTCAGTTGGTAGAATAACGTAAATGAAAGACCTTTTCTTTCTCTCTCAAGTAAATGCATTTTGCATTTTCAGACACCAGTCGTTAGTGACAACTGTGTGCTAACGTTAACCATCTGTTTTGTATTTATTTCTCACTATAGTGAAATATATAATAAAACAGTTTATTGTGCCATAGTATAATTTTAAAATAATAAATTTTCAATTGTTACTCTTAATAATTTAACATGTGTCAATGAGCTGTCGTTTCCACAGTGGAGAATCCGTTTTCAACATTTTCATGGCGTTTTCCATTGGTCTCTTTGTGGCATTCAGTAGATCTGGTTTCGTTCGTATCCAATAAGGATTGTTTTAGGGCAATATCTTCAACTGGAAGGGCACCGACACCTGACTCTTCTGTGTCGCCCTAAATACAGAAATTTATTATTTTTAAACATAATGAATAATGGCAGAGCAAACCAGGAAGAAAAAAGATAAAACACTATGAATAACATAACATCATAAAACTAAAGAAACGAGTTATAATACATAGACGGAGCTAATGAAGAATTCTATCAATTTTCTCTAGTTGTGTTTCAAGGAACTGATTATCGAAACCGATAATTGTCAACCGGTTTCTTTTTTTTATTTGGGCGTGTGTGTATGCGCGCACACGATATGACGTAAATTTTGATTTGCCTTAGGCATACCGATGAAGTGATTTTTTTATTCAATATTTTTATTTAATCTTGCTTCAGTATCGTTTTCACACATAACAGGGCTCACCTTCTCAGTATACAATCTTTACTCCATTACCTCATAGTATGTTACCTCTACCACATTGCCTCTAGTAGGTTACCTCTATTGTCTTACTATTAGTAATACTGTATAAATTACATCCATTTTCTTACTTATTACTACATTACTTCTAACGTCTTTCATCTCAGTGTATTATCTTTATCATCTTACTTCTTAGAACGTTATCTCTATTGTCTTATCTTACTGCAACGTTATTGCTATCTTCTTCCCCTCGTACGATACTTTGTAACAATGTTAACTAAAACCCAACAACTGGATTTCCATTACGGAGCTTACAGCTTAGAGTTACCGTCAGACTGTCTAGGCTGTAAGATTACTTGTTAACCCGGCGGATGAGTGCAGTAGAATATAAAATAATAACTACATCGACATCCATGATGCCAACTGCTCCGTAGAGACAACTGTGATGGTTGTCGTATAAGTTTCGTATTACTGAAGATGAATTGCAGTGGTTGTGTGGGCGAGTTTAAACCTTCAGCTCCCACCACACCAACACATTCAAAAATCGCACTAATATTGGGAATTCTGCGTCTATTCAGAATTCTTAGAAACGCTGAAAGTAAAAGATCAATTCTTAGTATGACGAAACGTTAGCTGTATTCAAGAAATCACCTAAGCAGATCGTGATGAGTTAGCTTCCCGTCTAACGATATTTTCCGTAGCTTTTTTTCTAGCTTTTGTCCATATCTTTTTCCACCGAATGTACACATGAGCAGACATCGCAACTGCATTCCCTGAATAGCCAAAATCCATTAAGTAACGCGTAATAATCTAACCAGTAGTAGGGCCGTTACAACCTTCTTCAACTTGCCTCTTAGTATCTTACCTCCATTGTCTGTCTTCTAAATATGTTACCTCTATCACCTTGCCTTTTACTATGTTACATCTGTCATATTACGTCGCAGTACGTTACCTTATCATAGTACCCCGAGATCGTCTCACTCACCTTTTAGTAAGTTACCGCTATCGTCTTACCTTTTAGTATCTTAACTCTGTCTTACCTTTTAATGCAACATACCGCCTGCCTTACAACAGCTACGTACTGAGCGCATCCACGCATTTGTCATAGTCAAGGTCAACTGGGACAGTAGCTTCGTTCCTCGCAGCGAAAAACGAAGCTACTATCTCAGTTGGCATTGTGCCTAATAGACAAGCCAGCGTGATCGCATTAATTGTGTCGTCACAAACTGAGAATGATTCTCGTATTTTAAAATCACAATTTATAATTTGCTAGGCTAGTGTCTTATAATTTTGTTTCGGCGATCTATTGGAATAATTAATTTTAATTTTTACAGCATTAGTCTTTCAGATTTTTGTTCTCATGGTAATAATTAGAAAATTAGTACATGTACACACAGAGTTGAAACGTCGTAATTATTTTAAGCGCGCAATGCATCATATACTGCGGGACATAGTAAATAAAGTTAACAATTATTCAACAGAAAATCTCCTAGACGCCACATTCTAAAACGGATTTTTAGCAAGGGAAAGACTAACGGTAAGTAAATAGACCTTTGGGGCCGTACTTGATGTGGAGGATCGAGAAAAATGGCGCTGGGAGGTACATCCCTTTAACTGTTACCTCTATCGTCTTATTTCTTAGTATCTTGATGCTGTCTAAACTCTCACAACAATGCATCTATCGTCTTTCCTTCGGAATGTTACCGCTGTCATCTTATCTCTTAATATTTTATCATTATCATCCCATAATACAAGACCGTTTGCGTTACTTTGCCACGACATACGTCTCACGAAAATTACACGCTCTATTCCATAAAATTGAACTAAGTTTGGGACCACTCCATCCCTTCATGGCCACAGAAACCATAATCCCCAGTAAAAGTGCTGCTGAAAGCTTAATTATTACAGAAATATTTTTTTCGTATACATTTAACTCTGCAAACACTGGGTATGAATTGAAAGTGTAACATATAGTTCGGTTACAAACTTAATGCCGCTTAATGTCAGTTTGTCAAAAATGTCTATATTTTCTGTTAAATTACTATATTCCATAATTGGAACTAGTCAGTAGTATTACGCAGTAAGGTAGCCTAATGGTTAGCACTATTTTCACATGTGCAAGAGGTCCCTGCTTCTATAGCCTGATCTCAATCACATATAGAGGTCATTTTTGGAAAGTGAAGAGTCTCATGCTCATGTCAAGTGTGGCATGTAAAAGATCGTAGGAATTTGCAATTGGAATTTCCCAGCAAAACTGTTCTCACCGTCTGATAGTATGGCTTCGCTGGGAGCACGAAAACCTCCCAAGTCAGTGGTATTTTGTACGCAATGACTTTTTCTTTTATTCACTTTGTATGTATACTTAACTTATGCTTATTTTTATCATTATAATAATTGTTTCCCTATTTTGGTAGTTAGGTGATTTGTTTGGCTTAATTAAAAAAGGTATTAGTTGATTTACAAAACCTAGTATTTTAAAATACAATTTTAATTAGTCTACTCCGGCACATATGTCTTCTTTGCCTGTACCGAACATGATTCGGACCCCAAAAATTCGTGGGTCCAACTTATTTTTAATGAAGCAGTCTAAGAAGGACCAAAAATCAAGTGAGCAAAGTAGACGAAAAGCTTAGGGGAAAAATGTACCTCATAGACTTTGTTGTTGTTGTGGACATTATTACCTTTTTCAGCCCTTCTTTTATTCCCAATTAGAAACCAAAATTTGCTTTAGCTTGTTCGTAATTAGCATACAAATTGTGACTGAAGGGAAATTTGAAGACGAATTTTGGTTTCAGTAAGCATTAACCATGAGGCCTCAATGCCAAAGGCCTACAATTTTCGCATTTTTACTAACGTATCTTACCTTATAAGCCTTTCTATATATCAGTTTCATGAAATACTTCGTGCTACAGCTTAGTAGTCGGGGATCTACATCATTTATACCGTTGGCACCTAAAAACAATAAATACGTACTAAATTATGATCCTAATTTTAAAGTATACATAAACCCACTCATCCTTCTTCATTTATTAAATACGCACAAATCGCTGTTAATTATAATTAACACATTCATAATTCTCGTACGTTTTTCATTGGACCGACATGACCCAGATTCGAACTGGTAACCAAATCCGTCACCAGATTACGGATATAACGCCTTTATCGATATGTGTATTCCTCCACCAGCATAGTCCTTTTACACTGCCTATGACCACAAGCATTTTCAGTTCAATGGAGCCCTAGTCACTGCTGTAAATTTATAACAGGTTCATTGAATAATCTTTATATTAAAAAAAAACCTGCCAGTGGAGGAGTGGGTATATCAGTGATCTGGGGACGAATTGGGTTGCCAGTTCGATTCCGAGTCATGTCCACGGCGCGAAACAGCTAGGAACTTATTCTGGCCAATTCTGGACAATCTTTAGGCACCTACGATGATCGAAGACTTCTCGGTTCAAATCCTCGGGTTGGGTTTGCCCCTCCCTTTACCGGATATTTCTTCTTCTCAAAGAGTCGGTTGATGTTCAAAATTAAGCCGGTTCAGCCACACAAGCATGAAATTTCTTGGGTTGACTTACGGCTCCAAAAGAAAATAATTAAAAAAAAACAACGTTATTTCTAGTGTATATCTATCGCTGTTTGGCTGGTTTTCCTCCTTCCTTTTAGTCTTCTGTACAGTGGAAGCTGCGAGACTGTAGCAACGCCTTTGTCCGTTCGTCCGTCGCCTTTCAACTCCGGAACGGTACCAGATGGAGACGAACGGTTTTCACCGTAGGATTCAGCATTCAAAAATTAGTTCAAAGAAATAAAACACAAACACTCCGTAAAAAGGCGACACAAATAGCAACGTGGCTAGTTTGCCAGGTGGCGTCATAAACTTCGCTTGGTATGGTAGGAAACTTCGCTTGGTATGGTGTAGAAATGGCAACCCCTAGCAAACGTACTGTGCCCTTCATTTTAGTCGCCTTATTTGGTTTGTTCTGATACGGCCTTTACTGCAGGAGACTCTGGTGAAACCGAGAAATTTGACGTTTCGAATCGTTGCGTTAACAACGGGAAAAAAATGGGGAAAAAAAAGTGTTGCATTGTTATAAAGAAGCTGTGCTAAGGGTGTCCTGATGACGACGCTTGTTGCGAAATATGAAAAGCTAATTTTTATAATGTGTTAGGTGTTAAATTGTTTACGTTTCAGCCAAATTTCATGGCTGTAAAAATTTTTTTTTAATATTAGGATTACTGGTTCATTTGCTCCGATCATCACGACAGATCTAAAATTGACAGAATTTAACACTGTTCCTCTCACGTCTGAAAAAAAATTAACACCGATGTCCGGTAACAAAACGTTTTTAACGTTAGACAAAAGGAAACTAAAAATAAAGCGTGAAAGTGGCAACATGGATTTTCAGCCAGTGTAGCACGAAGGATCAAACAAGCCTACATGGACTGGAAGGTATTCAACATAGGTCATGTGAGTCATGTGAGTAATAAGATAAGGTAGCCAACCGTAAAGGTTGGGCGCATAACTTATAGACAGTCTTTTAGACAGAGATGATGTTAAACTGATATTCTACAGTATAATACCTGTGAGAAAGCTTGCAATCAGGCCAGAAACAATGACGCTTCCTGCTACAAGACCGGACATCCAAACGTACGACAGCCTATACAAGCCAAAGACTTCATCCCTGAAAAAAAAACATTGTTCAGCGACAGCCAACTGGCGTTGACAGAAAATACGAACTCATCTTTAATGCCGGCATTCACTACGTCAACGCGATCACTTGAACGAGTTTGAGACGGATGCATATCGCATCCTTATCGCTTTCATTGGTCTTGTTCTTGTCGCTTTCTCGGGTTTAGCACAACTATAGTTTTTTCCACATTATGTTTACAGGAGACTGACTGTTATCATGCCACGTTTCCCTCCACTACGAGTGCAAAAACATGTGGATATCGCACTTGTAGGCTGCGTGCAGTTAATGTTAGGATCTACAAGTGGGATATGCGTGTTTTTTTTGTTTTTTTTTTTTGCTCCGGTAGTGGTAGGAAACGTGGGGTCAGTTTCCTGTAATCATAATGTGGAACTAACTAAACGGAATCGCTTTACGGAGGTGGTTTAGAAGTCGGATGCGATTTGTGTTTAGAGCTGGTTTACGCAACGACACTTTTCTCGCTCACTAGCTTTTTATTTGGTTAATGCTAAATCTGACGGCTGCTTCTCGCCAACTCGAAAGCCGTATTCTCCGGTAAAGGCGAGAAGCAGCCGTCATACGGCTTTCGAGTTGTCTACACGTAGTAATCATGGCAACAACGCAGACGCAGATCTTCTCCTCGTCCCTCGCGACACGACGTACGATGTGTGCTACGTGACATCGTCGATTTATGACAACAAGAAAAGAATTTTTACTGCCATACAAGATGACGAACTGATTTCTGAATGCCGGCACTCGATGGTTTGTGTCGATTCGATAACCCTGAAATGGACGGTAAACGGTAAAAAGTCCAAAGAAAAAAAATCCACGGAAAAAAATCAAGGAAAAACTCCACGGAATAAAAATCCAATGCCATTTTCTTATTTCATTTTTTTTTTTTTGTAGCTTAGTATTTCCACATCTTTTGGACGGTTCACTTTTGATTCGAAGTCGTGTCTTCATTGACAGAAAATTGACAGAAAACATAATTTGCCTGGATGCATGCCTTCGCTCTTCTGCTAAGGGATACACGGATTCTCTCGCATAGTCCTTGGTTTTGCCTCACTTGCTGAAATGCAGCTTCAACTTGTTGCCGCAGTTGTGCCTCGGCTTCAATATTTCTTGAATACACGAGTCCTTTCACGTAGCCCCAGATGCAAAAGTCCAATGGGTTCAGGTCTGGTGATCGGGGAGGCCATGGACGTGGTTCACCTCGGCCAATCCATCTCTCTCCAAACAGTTCATTGAGGTGTTGCCTGACAGCAAGCTGGAAGTGGGCTGGTGCCACATCGTGCATGAGCCACATCATCTGACGTGTCATGAGTAGGACATTTTCGAGTAGGTCAGGTAGGTCATCTCGCAGGAAGGTGAGGTATGAATCCCCAGCAAGCCTGTTGGGCAAAACATGCGGCCCTATGAGAACATCCCCTACGATACCAGCCCACACATTGATGGAGAACCGACACTGATGCCGTGATTGCAGGATCGCGTGGGGATTTCCATCAGCCCAAACATGGGTGTTATGGTGGTTGACAATTCCATCACGGGTAAATCCAGCTTCATCAGTAAATAACACATTATACAGGAAGAGAGGGTTAGCAGTGCAATGCTGATGCAGCCACTGGCAGAATTCAGCCCGTGCCGGATAGTCGTTTTCGTCTAGGGCTTGCACTCTCTGCAGGTGATAAGGACGCAGTAATTGTTCATGGAGGATTCTCCAGACAACATCATGGTTTACATTTTCTGCTGCGGCAATCCGCCGTCTACTCGTTCCCGGGTCCTCGTCAACTCTCTGTTGCACTCACTCTTCCAGTTCAGGAGTTCGGACCGTTCTTGGTCTTCCCTCTCGTGGAGTGACCTCGAATGAGCCACGCTCACACAGACGTGAGTGGATCCTTGCAAACATACGACGGTCTGGATGCCTTCTGTTTGGATAGGTCTCAGCATACAACCATGCAGCTTCCAATGCGTTTCCATTGGTATGAAATGCATGTCGGCCAGCTCTTGATTGGTTAACAGCCATTGTGCTCTGGCAATACGTACAAACACATAACCAGACACTGTAATTGTGAGATGTACTTGTGCTCAACATATGAGGAATGTCTGGCCACAGCTCATGAAGTGGGGATTTTTCACTTGTCTTTAAGAGACATTGTTTTTTATGTTTCTGAATTTAGCTCGCTGCCCCTGAATGTTGGCTGAAAATGCGTGTGTTTTTGTGGGACAAAGGTCACTGGATCTTGGAAACCGGTCGATTCCGGACCTATGTTTATATGGACTTTTTTGTTCGTCTAGATGAGTACTACATACCATGTATGTTATGACCATGACTTTTCTGACACTCTGTATTCCCAGTGCTCTGAGAATGTAACACCGAATTTGACGAGTGCACCTGGATAGGTGTGCCACCATGCCACTGAGTTGGCGTATAAATGATAAAAGCAGCGACCGTGTTGTTTAAAAACGTGTGAAATTGCCAGTAGAATTTTTTTAATTGTTTTTCTACCATTAGTAATTATTTTCTTCATTCTTCACACACTTTATGCTGTTCATGTAGTGGTCGGGGCCGCTAGCCTTATAGATCGGACTCCCTTACCGCCGCCACTAAGCAGAGGGGGGAGGTCTCTTCGGAGCTTTTTGCATATTGCTTTTCCATGGGCTGTTGATTTTGCTGGTGCTACTGACGTCACAATGCAGCTCGACAGCTTACGCACATGCGCACAAGCCAAACCAGACCGGAGCCAGTGACGTTGCAGGAAACATTGGCGGGAATACGATTTAATGAGTTGGGGAAGGACCAACCTTCTTGTATACTATCGTTCCACTCGCCATCCAACTGAAAACGCGAATATCTCCAAAAATATATGGGGTGGGAATTCGTCTTCGTACTTTTGAATTTTACCAAAGTTCCTCTGCCGTGCCAATTTAACCAAATCAGAGCAAAATTGCAACTAAACCGTTATCGTGTCCCAAACAGACAAATAAACACCCAAACATACAGAATCCAAATTCAATCGATTATTCGACATCGCTCGCTTTGCTCCCTCGGCCAATACGGCATGTACTACGAGCACCTTCCTAACTCACCGAACAGCTCAGCGCTGTGGCCGCAGCTCGTCAAATTTGTTCTTAAACTCGTAGTTAATTTTACGAACCTTCAGCCTGAGATCACTACGGAAGCATTCGACTCGTCGTCGACTCTTTCGAGTTGCTTTTTACGGCTGAATCCGTCGAATAAAGATGACGGAATTATAGTTATTGTTCGCTAGGATTATTTCCGTAAATTCATTAACAAATAAAGATAATGAAAAGCAGTTAAACGACCACAGGGCTTTACTGCAGTTAACAAATTTCAAAATGTAGGTTCGTTGGTTGGTTGGTTGCACTTTTGTAGTGTGGTGGAGCCCAAACGAAATGTCGGATCTGAAAGAAATTTGTTAATGTCGCTGAAAACTCCAAAAAGTGTTGTTCAGCTCGAATCTGCCGTAAATCGCATATTATGAAGCATAATTTTATGCATTTTCCAAGTTTCTGTGTTCCTAAAACTTTCTTAATATCATCAATACTTTTCCCATCTTACCAGTAACCTGTTCAAATTTCGCCGATACTTTCTGTCAATTTTGTTATCATAGAAAAAGTGTTTGTAGTATTTTTTAATCATATCAAAAGCCAAAACTGGTAAAAGGGGCCGCCAAGTTCCGAATGGTTCGGCCCTTCAAAGGAGTGATATCAACACACCAAAACATTCGCTAAGTTAATCGCACCTCTTAATAGTTCGAAGGTTAAATGAAAACTAGAACATTGCTACTTTTGGTCCAACGTCCAAAGTATTATTCGGTGCGATTAAGTTGGCGAATGTTTTGGAGTGTTGATATCACTCCTTTCAAAGGCCGAACCATTCGGAACTTAGCGGTCCCTTTTACCAGTTTTGGTTTTTGATATGATATCAGTCCTTTTTTAAAATTGTGTGTTAGACTCAACTCCACTACCGTGCAGATGTGTAATAAAGTGGCACGTCAAAAAGAAATTGGTTTAATTGGTTTAATAATTGGTTTTTTAATAATGTTTAATAATTAAATTTTAATAATATTTAATTTAACCGCTAATTTATATCAGTCATTAGTTTCAAACTAGAATTTACCGATTTTCTTATTCTTGGTCATAATTCATTTGTAATTTATTAATTTCATTTAGAAATTTTATTTAATTACACAACAATTTATTGCATACAGTGCTCGCGAAAAATTTGTATGTGCTACAATACTAAGATTGATATTAAATTTTTTTCAGTTCTAGTTTACTTTGGAAGTGTAGAATGTTCTTTTTTTCTAATTTGTTAAGCCAATGTGGTATATAGTAATTATTATTTCTTGGTCACTGTGGCAGCATATAGTTTTGGGGTGTTGCTTTCAGTCGCATGCTTTTCGTTGCATCATAATTTTTATGTATAGTCGTGTAATCTAGACACACGCTAGTGTCTCGCCGCCAAGTAACAGTAGATCATTCCATTGTAGACATCCGATTGTTAAAAAATTGATTGTTAATGATAAAAAGGCGCTCACTAGCAGACATGTGTCTGTCAACTTTAAGCAACTGAAAGCTTATTTTGGCATGTTGAGGATAAATCCCAATGCGACAGAAATGTTTCAAATTGTGGAAAATGTAAGAGAAAGGGTCAGAGATTAAGAAAAACTAAAATTTAAAGGATGAGTATCCACCAATCATAGAGAAAAAGATGCGTCAACAACGTTGATTTTATGTTACTGTCTAGTTAGCTAGCTAACACAAAGCTAATAAGATTTTTCCATGTTAAATCCATAGATTTTTTGCGCACGGCTAGCGCAAAATTGAGAAGGCCTACGTAGCTGAATTTTAACACACGGATGCATGGTGATCTGAGTTTGGTCCTTTTGTTGGTTTGAGAGTTGTAGGGGTCAGGACAAATGCGTGGGAGGGTTTTGAAATTCGCCACCAGCGAATTTAAATTTCGTTTCTTTTCCAAGTTGTAACCAACGATTTCAAGCAACAATGTCTTGAACAATCAACACTGGTCTTTAGATTAATTGTAAAAACTGAACTGTAACCAAGGACAAAATAAGGAAACATTAACGTTGCCGAGGATTGCGTAAGAATAAAAGGATGCACGTTAGATGATGGTTACGCAACAATACGAGCATGCACGAGCTAACGGGGTTTTTGTTAATAACCCAAAAATAAAATGTTTCGCGTTCTGCTGTTTTAGAAACAGCGACCTTCGAGGGTTTCTGCATGAATAATGTCAATGAAATCTTCGAAAGTTAAGGGGAAGGTGCAGGGATAAACAAAACAACTGAAGGGGATGCGCTGATTAAGTGAGCGAAGCGGATTATTGTGTGAGTAGCAATCTTCAGGTTTTCATTTAACTTTCGAACTATTTAGTCGGTGCGATTAACTTGGATAATAGGATTGACCTTGGCGGCCTTTCCTTGGTTGAATGATATCACTACCTTCAAAGGCCGATCGTTTTTCGAAACTTGACGGGTATTTCTACCAGTTTTGGTTTGGGTGGATGGAATAATTCGATTACAACATAATCTCGTAACTCTCTGATTTTTAGTATTGTATTATTAATGTATACAGGGTGTAACAGAAGTAATGAAGCAGGGTACCGTATCTTTGTGCCATCTCCAATCGAAATCAAACCTGGGTAAGCATGTAAGTCGCTAGGGAGGCCATTTGCATGTGCGAGTTTGATTGACTTTGACATCATCACATTTTTACCCGAGCATCGTAGTAAATTTAAAAAATTTTGGTAATCATTAACCAATACTACCCAAAAAGCCAGAACGAAAATCGGCTAATAACTACAAACTTTATGGGCGAAAGAAAAAAATGCAGATAAAATAAGGGCAGCGTGTCAGGCAGGTAAGCATCTAAAGCATCTCACTTTGGACGTTAAATGAAAACTTGAAGATTGCTACCGCAAGTAGCAATATTCTGGTTTACATTGAAATTTGCGAACTATTAGTCGGTGCGATTAACTTGGCTAATAGGACTAACCTTGGCGGCCTTTTCAAAGACCTTGGCGGTTGAATGACATCACTACTTTTTCAAAGACCGACTTTTTTTGTGGAAACGTGGCGGCTTCTCTTATAACTGTTTTCGTTTTGGGTGGATTCAATACACTGTAGCGTCTGACGAGTCAAGCGATTCTTCGGATCTTTTAAATCATTGCCTATACTCGAACCGGCATCAGCGCCTTCTCAGATCTATATACTAACCGATTTTTCGACTGAGCTTGAAGAAACTAGCTAAGTGGGAGAGGGGTCTAGACTGAATTTGGGAATTTTAGGGTCAGAATTTTAGGTTTGAGTTAACTTTTAAAGGCCGATCAAGGCCTAATGAAGGCTTAACTAGAAATTACCCAATTTAGGGTTCACGTAGGTTTGAAAAGAAGACTTAGACTTTATCAACAGAGAAGTATCCTAATTTTAAGGTACTGAAAGAAACCAGCCTACTTTAGGCCTAACAAAAGAAACTACCTTAACTAAGGGTTAAGAAAAAACAGGCCTAGTAAAGGCTTAAGTAGGAGAAATTCCCAGGGCCAGGAGCACCTAACAGGAGTCGAAGAGGAGCAGCCGGGTGGCTGGCCCAAAGGCTAACTGATTTTTCCATGCTTTCACATTTCTTTTATAGGATTTGGTTACCCCAGGCAACAACGAAATAACAAAGGGCATTATGGGCAATGGAAAGTTCTAGAATGTTCCAGATTACAGGTACCGGAAAGGAATTTAATATACATAGATATCTCATCTATGGAAGATTACTCAGATAAAGACTTAATTGGTCATAGACCCCATCAGTAAACATTAGCAACATACAAGATTTGCAACAGAACTATTTTGTCATGAAGACCATTCTTATTTAAAATTCCTTATAAATAAGGATGCTGCATTTTTGTAGCGTAAATATTTACAGAGTGTGAATAAGTTCCCGTCATACACTTGGCCAGAGCCTGTCCAACACTCCTTGCTCTAACAGCACCCCTTATATCAACCTGCAGGAATTTATAAATAGTTCCGTCAGGAAGGAGAACTTTCAGACAGTATTCGGAATCTAGCAACAATGCATAAACAATCTGCTTACACGACGTCGTAAGACTCTGTGGGAATTACAACACGGGGCCCCCCCCTCCCTACCTTTCAGAATCCCTTCGCTGAATTGCTCGCCTCCATTTTGAATTCGAATTTCCTTTTCCATGCACTCTCAAACGAAATTGATATTCGTGGAGTAATAGGTCATTCAGTAAATCCGTTGGTTTGTATAGGTAAGTTAGACATAAAATAACGAATTTATTGCATGAGGTAGGATAACCTAAGATAATCTGTAAAAATTAATGCCCGAAAACCGGAACCAATGCACAAGGGAGCGCAGCACTCGCAGGCGATTTTTTCTGAGTGGGGCAAGGTTGAGGTCTTCAACCGACTGAATGTCCCGTTAACGATAACAATTATTCAGCAAATTCCGTGGCAATGCCGTTGTCCCGGGTAACAATGTCTATCACGCCGTTGCAAATTCGTTGTTGGGTTTTCGTTGCATGAACGGCGATGGGGCATTCGAAATCGAGCAACAACGGAAAAACAATATCTGTTTACACGACGTCGCAAGAGTTTTATTGTTACAATACTGTCATGGGGCAAAATCTCATTTCCAACAACAATGTACTGGACATGAAAAATTTTCAATAGAAATTGTCTGAAGAGGGAGGGGAGGGCTATTCGTCGTTGAGTTTTCGCTTCTTGAATGGTGATGGGGTTTTCGGAATAAGGCAACAATGTTTAGACAATGCTTAGACTATTTGAAGTTCGGTGAAGGGAATCGGTTGCACAATAGCTACAACGATACTTCTTAACGTTTCGGTGATACTTCAACAATGATTTGAAAAATGCGGGCCATTAACTAATTTGGCCCTCAGTTTGCAGAAAAAGCATTGTTAGACCACTGTTTCTTCCGGGCCAGTAACTCAGAAAACGGGTATTCAAAGAAGGTTATGAGGCTGCTGCTGCTTCGATCCCATACTTTAAATTTTAAGCTGAACTTTTATATCAGTATACTGGCTACGATTTAAAAGTTCGAGAGCATCACGTGATACAGTCAAGCGCTAGAGTAGATTGATTCAGCATACTTTATAGTGTCCGCGACCTATCTTGAGTTCTCCGCAGAACGAATACAGATAATCGATTGTACGTTTTCAGTAGCAGAGCGCCTTGTTGATATCCAAGATGGTTACAAAAACAATGGCGGGCATCGATTGAAGCCACCGCATCCAGGAAGACGTGGCCGATCACAAAATACGTGCAAGACTCAAGATACGACGCGCACACAATAGCGCTTCTTCAACTCCCTGCTCTTCATGCACCACTGAAAATAAACATTACAAATATAACAGCGCTTAACCAAGCATCGATAAGTATACATTCCTTTAGACGCTAGTTTCGCAAGTGGGTCGTAGTTTAAGGGTGCCTCTTCACCGAACGACAGGCTGAAGCACATCTAGCGCCGTCTACCATTATTTAGTTTTTTGTAGCACTTGATTTCAACAAGCAAAGGAATTCGCAAAAAAATCTTTTAACACAACCAACTGGCCACGTGCCTTCCTTAATGATTGAATGTAAAGTTGGTGCTTCCACGTGCACGAGGGAGCAACGGTCATGGTTAACAATATTACTGTCACTAGATGGCGCCCATCAAGCGGTTCAAATTCTGCGTTTCAAACGGCCGATATAAGTATAGAAAAAAGCTCCCGTGATGTTGTTAGGCTTAACTTTTACCGCTTGCTCTCTGGTGCACGTTGGCGCACCAACTTTACACTCAATAATTACGGAGGCACGAGGCTTGTTTGTTGTGTAAAAAGACATTTATTTGTGCATTCCTTCGCCTGTTGAAAATACGGGCTAGATAGCAGAAAACGGCTGTAGATGCCGCAGCTTGTCATTTGGTTGTAAGCCCGCTTTCAGTTGTCCAGTATATTACAACATATTTTAAAGGTTTAAACTTCCTCCAACATAGAAGGATCCAGAAATGAAATGTCCAAACTGTCTATAAAGTACGTACTTTGAGATTGGGTTTAATTCAACACCGCTGCCTCCCAAGGCACTAATGTTAAAAATCTCTGGCGGGCATCCTTCGACGGAAATAGGTGGTCGAGGTGAATTGTAGTGTGAATTCAGAGTACCAACACTGTACCACATTCCCATTGCTAAGCCACAGACGGCTCCGACTTCCACTCCCTGAAATGTAAAATAGAAACGTTACTTTAAAAAGGAAGAAACAGCATACTGATGTATGTGTCAATGCACTAAAGATACTGAGCGTAAACAAAGCACATCATTGGGTCATGGCCGTTTATGAAGCATATACCGCGTCCGAAACGTATAGCCTACTGCCAGTACAAAACTCATGTGGAGGCTGTGTGTACGTACACTGATGCGCACTGCTAGTGCAAATCTTCTTTAGATTGCAGGGCAGGGGAGAACATATAGGTAGCGCCACTCTTTCTCTGACAACGCTGCACATTTGGATGAAACCAGTACCTACTTTCAACGATTTACCACCAGAGGGCGCTGGCATCAAGTAACAGGAAGCGCAAAGCATCATGGCGATCGAAGCTATTTAGCGCCATTAAATCAAATTGATCACGAAAAGAATAC
>JAHWFP010176833.1:0-16609 GCA_023313725.1 Lithobius niger
TAAACTAAGTACGATACGAACCACTACCTTTGCCCGGCATGGCAACAATCGGACCGCGGCATCTCCACTCCCGACCGGCGTAGCGACCTCTAGCTTTGAGAATCCTTGAGCTGTGCTAACTATACTCTACTGCGTTTGGGTTTTTATGCCTTCTGCTTGAGAGGCGGGTAGAGGGTTAGCGCGGGCCTGTAGGAGAGCGACGGAGGGGGTGAGTGGGGAAGAGGTGGACGCTTGGAGGAGGAGAGACAGACCAAAATCGGCCGCGCTGTCATTACCGGAAGTCGGCCATGACAGCGCGGACGACCGGGGTAGCTTGAGCGCTCTGACTGGCTGACGGAATTGAAGCAGTGTTTTGGTTGGATGGATTCGAATTGACAAAGGGAATTGCCGACTTGGAACTTAGAAGCCTGGCTTTGAATGTGCAAGTGAGTTTTCAACTCATAACAACGTGATTTTTGGGCCTATTAAAATAAACTACGACGTTAGGCATCGCAACTATTGAAGGAGGGGGGGGGGGAACGAAGTGTTTTGCACAGAATAAACATTTGACTTTGGGAAACGGATTGCTATATACAAGGCATGTTTTCAACGACGGAAAGCTAGTTTGTTTACGTTTTTAGAGGTTCGCTACGGTCGGAGTTTGGATGGAGATGCTATAAAAATAAACATAAAATCATACACTGGGTCCATAGAAATAGACAAACATAAACATTGGAGCTCCGGTAGGGTTCGTGGCAAGAAGTTAAATTTACCAAAATGCATTAAGTGCACAAATAAAAAGATTAAATGTTCCAGCTAGTTTTTAAAGGGCTAAGTGCAGTTTAGGTTAGATTTTAAACTGGTTTGAACATCGGACATTTTTCATAAATAAGCAAAGTCGTCACCTGTTAGAAATAAAAAATATCGTGTGTTGGCAACATCTAAAACACAACTAAGCTGAAAGTTGTTTTGGCTTTATGCCTAAAGAAATATACATATTTACATTTTAATGTGTAATCGCCATATAGACGATTGTTCTTCTGGTGTGGAAGAATGCTGCCCTCAGGTTTTTTCTTCGGTGGTGTTGAGGTGTCCTCACCACGAGCGTCTGATACGAGACCGCGTTTACACTTGTAACTAGTATGCCTTATCATTTACAGTCTCAGGCTGTAGAAGGGTTGCACAGTACGAGGGTAGACTCTAACTGGGCTTTGGATTTGGAGTATCCTGACAAAGGGAATGATGTTTTAGCACCAGCTAAGTTTACAAGCACGTCTACTTTTTGTAAGACGGCAAACTTCACTCCAGCAGAGTTAGTTCACGGAAGTAAGGTGAGGTTAAAGAGGGAAATCACAGATGGGAAGAAGGAAAGATGGAAAGATGAGTTTGCACAAGTTACTACTAGTAATGAGGTTGGAGTCAATGTCATGGTAGTGGAAGGACAGAATGGAGTGAAAGGTAAAGAGTTATACAGGCGATCTCAGGTGTGGGATTCAGGAGTGAAACCTGGGAATGTCACGAGCAGACAAGTAAACGAGGAAGCTATTGGTGGCCCTCTGTCTGCAAGGGTAAAGCAAAAGTGTAGGTGCCGAGTTGTAGTGAAAGTGGAAGCAAAATCTGCTTTATTGGTTATAAACACGAAGAAAAAGTCAAGTCTAGGTTAGAATTGACTGGTGATGGCTTGCACATGTTAAACAACTATGCAAAGTTGGTATTGCCTTTAGCTGTCAGTGTGAACAAAGGGGCACCAGACAAAGTGGGAGGGGGCAGTAGTTGCGGGAAAGCTTTTCACAAGCTGCAGTGTGTGCTTGCTTCTTCCAAAGTGTTGTTGAATTCTGTGTCTGACAAAGTTTTCTTGTTGTTGTTACCATGCAAGGTTTACAGTGTTATTGTTAGCATTGTTTGGATATGTGTTGCATGTTTACTTTTTTGCTGGGGAAAGGGGGACAAACGCCCTTATGCTGAGTGTAGGGGGGTTTGCCACGGCAAAAATGTGTTTTCTCCAGTGGTGAACAGTACTTTTGAGTTGGATCCAGGGAGGTGGATTGTTGTGTGTGGTATTTTGTGGTATGGTGTGTTTAGCGTGGCAAGAGAAGTGATGGGGCGAAAAGAAAGTTTTTTTGAAGGCTTTCTTGTGGTGTGTTGTAAGCATAAGTGGATGGATTGCTCGTTAAAGAGAGAGTTTCCTGAGTGCTGCAGAGTGTAAAATTGGTGTGTCGTATTTGGTGTGTCAGTGGGGCCGTTTGGTATTGAGATGGTCCTGTTGCCGTGTTGTGGATGTGGAGTGGTGTTGTGGAGTGCAGTGGTGTGTAGCAATGTGCAGAAGAGTGCAGCGGTGTGCAGCAGTGTGCAGAGGTGGCAGTGTGCAAAATGTGTTGTGCAGTGTTGGTGTGTTGTGCAGTGCAGCCAAAGTGCGGTGATGTGTTTGTGCTCAGAGGGTTGGAGATTGTTCTTTGCCTTCTGTACAGCGTTCCTGGTGATATGCATCACTAGTGGCCTGCACTTACCGTGATTTGTTGTGGATGAATCACAACGTTGGGTTGGAGGTGTAAAGTTGCCATCTCTTGCTTGCTGACTTAACCGTAATTACCTAATGACTATAATTAGGGCTAATTACGTCGTTCTATTCGAACGCTTCAAAGAAACATTTGCCAAGTGTGGTATGCGGGCCTTTAGCTACAATTTCCACGTGCGAGACACGTGCGTTCCTTTTACGGAAAGTGTTTCCATATTGTAGCGGCAACGAGCCCTTATATTGAAGATGGTTTGGCGCGAAGAGAGGTCTTTCCCAACAAGAACGCAACAAGGACAGAACTCTATGCACGAACTGTCTTGTTGGACAATTTCTCGATTCATGTGCGGATTGTTAAATGTTTATTTTTGTAAATTGCTTTATGTCTAAGGAAGAAGTAAAGAAGTTTGAATTTAACAAGTCTGCAGTGAACCCTTGAAATTACACCGAGGAGAGCTACGGGGGTCTGATTGGTGGAGGGCCAGGAGAACAATGGGAAAGTCGGTAGAGCAAAGGGTTTTGGTGCAGACCCGTTTGAAGGAGTAGGGAATGGTTAGATATCGACCAAATAGAGTTTAATGCACATCGTGAATTGGCTCAGGTTAAAGCTTAGTACTTTGGTTTGGGTAATACATAAAGTATTACTATTAAATTTTACAAGCTTTAACTGAAAACTGCAGTGTTATACACCACAACTAGTTTTGGCGAGAGGGGGGGGGGGAAATTATGGATTCGAAGTTTTTAAGCACAGTTTGACTTTCGGATTGCATGGAAACAGATATTTTATAAATATCTTCTGGTTTTTAATAGTAGGGCAAGCTAGTAGCAACATTCGGATGGGTCAGTCAGGATTTGCAGAGATTTAAAACAAAACATATATACACAATTCGTGTACGGTGATTGCCGATGTCTGTATATTTTGGACTAGTGGTAGCGTTTTGGGGGCAAAAGATTATTATTAAGAATGCATAAAAAGAATTAATATATTAGCTTAGAGAATGCTATAACGCATTTAAGTTTGAGTAAAATAAATAACATCAAAGTTAAAGGACAGGTGACCATCGCTGTGGAAATTTTTCATAAAAGTTGCTGCAGTTCAACACAATAAAAAATATCACACTCAAAGTTGTCCGTACAATTAAATAGGAGGTTAAGTACCTTCGCAGAGGAAGCTACTCCTCTAAACCACTAAACTAATGTTTTCGGCTTTATGCCTAAGTGAAAATAAAAAGTAAATACAAATTTTTACAAGTGGCGAAAATGGCGTATCGTGCGCTACGGTGATTTTACGGCTTCAGTTTCGTGAGTTTTTCTAAATGCTGTAGAATGACTTCTAAATGGAATTTTCGTGTTCTGTTTGCGGGGGGAAACAGATAAAGTTCGTGGCTATTAAGGGCCGTTTAGATGAGACGGATTGGTCCATTGTCTTGGGAGATACAGGCGTTTGAAATTTGGGGTTTTTCCCCGGCCGAGGCATTTGGGCGCTCAAAGAAAAAAAAAATTTCTTCGTTTGGCAAAAAGAAGGTTTTTTGGCGGTCCACGTTTACACTCCAACATAAACCGCCTTACATGACCCACATGGGACAATACACTACCCCCTGCTGTAGTTGCTGGATGACGGGGGAAAAAATCACGGGAGGAACTTTGGTAAAAGATCCACTATGGTGGGACAAAGGTGGGGAGGGGCGGAGGAGGAACGGTGCCACGAGTCTTGCTGCGAGTGCCATATCGGTGGGGAGCTTGCGGTGGAACAACACTGGGTGCAGGTGGAAGCACAGAGGTTGTCTGTGGTGGGGGGGGGGGACATGGGGGAAACACCAACCACTAAGCAGTTTCTTCAAGTTTCGAGGGTAACGAAGCCAACAACTCACATTGTGTTGCACCATGTAAACGCGGTCTCGTATCAGACGCTCGTGGTGAGGACACCTTAACACCACCGAAGAAAAAACCTGAGGGCAGTATTCTTCCACACCAGAAGAGCAATCGTCTGTATGGCGATTTCACATTAAAATGTAAATAATATATATTTTCTTAGGCATAAAGCCGAAACACTTTTCAGCTTAGTTGTGTTTTGAGTAGCGAAGAGAAAAAAACAAAGTGTTCGTTGAAAAACGAAGATTTCTGCCCTCAGGTTTTTGCTCGGCGGTGTTAAGGTGGCCTCACCACGAGTGTCTAATACAAGACCATATTTACAATTAAAACCGAGAATAGTTTTAAACTCAGTTTGCTTCTAGAGAGATTTAACTTGCTAGTGTTTTATCTAAAAACAAATCATTTTTATTTAAAGCCTAAGGTTAGCAATTAAACCACCCACCTGGTGGCAGTGTACCAACGATTAGATAGTACTAAACTTTAGATAGGACATAGACGCTCTGTTCCTAACCGTACTGTAAACGAGCGCCACCGAAAAACGCTGTAACGGCGGACCTACGACGGCTTAGGTGCTTGTAACGCCCCCGGTTTCCCTGGTGTACGTGGAGTTTCAGCTTGAGGTTAATCGGTGTTAATGACGACTTTTTACTTTATAAAACACAGCATGGACACTGTCCCAGCATGGGGGATGAAGCGCCAGTCCTAATTAAAGGGGCCTAACCTTAAACTGTCGGTATCGCTGCCACCAACGGTGGATTTAACTGTTTAACTAGCTAAAATCTCAAGATGGGCTACATATTTAATTTTACACTAAAATACAATTAATCAAGTCTAGCAAACGACTGAAGCTTAAAACTCCTGGTTTTATTTTAGCAACAGAGAATGAAAGTACACTTTACATTAAGGTTTGCTTCTGAAAGCTTTTGAATACCAATTAATTAAATAGGCAACAAGTCTGCATTTACAAAAAATAGCAAGTTGAATATACACTTAGTATTTCACAAATTCAGACAAACACACTTGGTTTGAATAAAAGTTAAATTTTCACATTAGAAAAAGTAAATCATGGGTGCCCCCGGAGACACCAAAAACTTGACAGCCGCAACTGATTAAAGTCTATCTGACAGTATGTTTCTTATGATTAACCGTCCACAGTTATGTTTCTAAGTTTTCCAAGTACAAAAAGATCAACCTCCCTTAGTTCCCTCGAGAACTGTTCTAAGTAATAAAAAGCCCGGCAATTTTACACTTAGGCATCAGTTTGTTTCAATTTGACTTCCACAAAGATCAAACCGTCATTTAGTTTAGATTAAAGATCCATTAAAAATAAACTGGAAAAATTTGGTTTTTTAGAAAGAGAACCACTCTGACGTTATGGGGAGAGAGAACCTAAGATGCCGCTACAGGCGTCTCTACCATAATATTCTCTAGCTAGAGAGTTAAGTTAGGTTTTAAACTAAAATTTAGAATATGGGGGTCCTAAACTGAACTTTTAAAAGCTAAACTATAACATACGAACCACTACCATTGTGCCCAGCATGGCATTCTCCGGACATTGCGTCTCCACTCCCGACTGGCGTGACCGTTCTCTAGTTTGAGACCTGTGATCTGTGCTGTGGATGCTTTGGGCTGGGGGGGTTTTATGCTGGAGAGGGGGGAAAGCGCGGACGTCGAGGATAGCTGCGAGGGTCTGATTGGCTGAGGGCCTCGAGAACAATGGAAAGTGGGAGGAGAAGTCGGATGAACAAAGGAACTGGGTGCAGAGCCGTTTGGAGGAGTAGGGATGGAAAAGACAGGCCTGTTTTGAGTTTTACTCAATTGAACTTTCGGAAATAGGCCTTTATTTTGAATTATTGGCTACGGATTCCATATTTACATGATTGCAACGTGATTTGGCTCTTGTTAAAGCTTATTACTTGGCTTTGGATAATGCAGAGAACATTACTATTAAATTAAACAAGCTTTAACGGTAAACTGCAGTGTTATTCACCACAACTAGTTTTGGCTGGGGAGGGGGGCAAAAATGGGGGATTCAGAGTTTTTGCACAGTTTGACTTTCGGATTGGGTTTGCACAGATCTTTTTAAGAATTTTTTTAGTGTTTAATAGTAGATCCAGCTATTCGTAGGTTTTGGTAGGTCTCAGTCAGGCTAGAGGAGAACTAAAATAAACATATATACACTGAAAAATTCGTGTCCGGTAGAATGCCAGGTCGTAATATGTTTATACGTTTGGACATATGGTAGCGTTTCTGGGGGTAAAAGAATATAAATAAAGTATAAATACGGTTAAATAAACTAGCTTAGTTGAATGCTATAACGCATTAAGTTACTGGGAACATTTAACGTTTGACATTTCAAAGTTAAATTCGATCGTTGTGGAAATTTTTCATAGGGATTGCGGCCGACAAACACAATAAAAAATATCACACTTCAAATTGGTTGTCTGTATAAATCCTATTACAATACACTAAGCTAGTCTTGTTCGGGCTTTTTGCCCTAAAAAGAAAAGGATAAAACATAAATATAAAAGTACAGAGTTTCATAATGGCGGCCATGACGAAAGTGCGATGTGGTGAGTTTGAGGTGATCTTCAAACGTAGTTTTGTAGTTTTTCCTGGTGGAAAGTCCGGATTTGGGCTTCCCCAAGAGTCTTGTATTTGGACAGGCTATTAAACGTTGAAGAGTTTGTGGAAATCGGACCATTATTGCGAAAACAGCCAAATATGCCTCGGCGAGGCATTTGGTGCCTCAAGAAAAAAAATTTCAAATTTTTGAAAAACAGGCGTTTTTCGGTGGCGCTCGTTTACAAGGGAAACCGGGGGTGTTACAAGCACCTAAGCCGTCGTAGCGTCCGCCGTAACACCGTAGCGAACTTCATTTCCGGTCGCCGTTTTCCAAAACATGTATATTTTGTACTTATTTGTATTTTATTCTTTCAGGCATAAAGCTAAAACACCAGCTTAGTTGTGTTTTAGGAGAGGCATGCTTGTATAGGTACACACGATATTTTTTATTTGTAAAACGAGTGACGACTTACGTTATTTATGAAAAATGTCCGACTGGTAAAAATTCACTTGTCTGCTTCTGCAAACAACTAATTGATTTTAAATGCATTATAGCATCCTTAAAAACTAGCTGGTATATTTAACCTTTTATTTTTGTGCTCAAATGCACTTTCGGTAAACTTAATTTCTTGCCATGAACCCTACCGGAGCTCTTCGTTTATGTTTGTATATTTTTACGGACCCAGTGTACTTCATGTTTATTTTTAATAGCATCTCCTTCCAAACTACGACCGTAGCTACCAAACTAACGAAAACAAACTAGCTTTCCTTCAATTAAAATGATGTTTTGTAAATATCAGTTTATTTCCCAAAGCCAATGTCAATTCTGAGCTAACACTTCGTTCCCCCCCCTTCCTTCAATAGTTGCGATACCCAATATCGTCGTTTTAATTTATAGGCCTATTCACGTTGCGAGTTCAAAACTCAGTTCCTAAGGCCTCTCAAGTCACCAAAGTCGACAATTCCCTTTGCTCTTAGCTGCCAATATTCCCCTCCAACCAGGTTGCAGTATTCAATTCCCCATCCACATAGAATGCAAAGCTACCTTGCTCGTCCGCGCCGTCATGCCTACTTCCGGTAGTGACAGCCTGGCCGCTACAGGGACATTCGTTAGCAGAGCTCAGGAATCTCAAAGCTAGAGGCAGCTACGCCGGTCGAAGTGGAGATGCCGCGATACGATTGTTGCCATGCCGGGCAAAGCTAGTTGGTTCATATAACTTAGTTTAAATTGAAAGTTTATCTTTTGGCTTCTGAATTCAAAATTTATAGTTTAATTTTAACCTAACCTTTAGCTTTGAAAGTAAATTATGGTTTGTTAAGCCATCGGCATTTAGGACGTTAACGGCCATAACGTAAAGGTTCACGGTCCCTTCCTATAAAAAAAACAGCTTTTTTTCACCGTTTCATTAATGTAACATAATGTAAACAAAGGCCGTCGGGTCAGTTAGATTTACAGAAGCGCAGTACTTCATGGAGTGTAAATCCCTTTTCTAACGTGATATTCTGATGGGTACAGTTTGATCTTGTGAGAGTACCATTCGAAACATAACTGTAAGTTAAGGTCTACTATTATAAGTCAGCTGCGGCTGTTTGTAATTTAGAGGGCTGTTTTGAAAAATCCCCGTTGCCTAAAATCACTGTTTCTATTTGAAATTGTTTGAACTAAAACCAAGTTCCCGTGTACGAATTTAATTTAAATTTTACGAAATGTTTTTAACCTAAAAACTAAGTTGTAAATAGCAAGCCCAATTTGTAAAGTATAACCTTTTTAGATTGTCTGTTCACAATAAAACCAGGAGTTTTAAACGCCAGTTTGTTTGCTATTTGAGATGATTGCTAGAAGTTAATATTTAAGACAAATCTCTTCAAATTTAAAGTTAGGTAGCTTTTTCCCACCTTGGTGGCGGCGATACCCGCTATTTTATCACTAGCTCTCTCTGGCTGTCCAACAGCAGGCATAAAAACCCAGCCCCAAGAGGCAATCGTTAGCACAGCTCACAGATCTCAGAGCTAGGAGGTGGTCACGCCGATCGGGATAGGAACGATGCCGTCCGAATGTTGCCATGCCGGGCACTATGGTTGTGGTTCGTATCGTGTAGTTTAAAATTGAAAGTTTTTATTTAGGACCCCAAATATCTAAATTCATAGTTTAATTTTAAAAGCAACTCCTAGTTTGATAAATACATGATTTAACTTCGTATATCGGCAGTTTCTGAACTTAGTTAATCATAAATGTCAGGGTGGTTCCCTTCCTAAAAACCAAGTCTATCTTACTTATTTTAATCAACTTAATTTAAGTGAAAGTCCTGCTTAAATTGCTAGTGCTCCCGTTGAGCCGATCTAGTTCAGATTTAACTGGACGTTTAGTTGAGTTTGTGCGCAAACAACATACTGTAGGCTGTAAACGCGGTCTCGTATCAGACGCTCGTGGTGAAGACACCTCAACACCACCGAAGAAAAAAACCTGAGGGCAGAATTCTTCCACACCAGAAGAAAATCGTCTATATGGCGATTCCGCTTTAAAATTGTAAATACTGTATATTTTTCTCTTAGGCATAAAGCCGAAACACTTTTCAGCTTAGTTGTGTTTTAGATGTAGACAACACACGATATTTATTTGTAACAGGTGACGACTTTGTTTATTTATGAAAAATGTCCGATGTTCAAACCACTGTAAAAACTAACCTAATCTGCGCTATAGCCCTTTAAAAACTAGCTGGTACATTTAATCTTTTGATTTGTGCACTTAATGCATTTTGGTAAACTACTAAACTTCTTGCCATGAACCCTACCGGAGCTCCAATGTTTATGTTTGTTTACTTTTACGGACCCAGTGTATAAATTTTTATGCCTATTTTTTTTAGCTTCTCCATCCAAACTCCGACCGTAGCAAACCTCTAAAAACGAAAACAAACTAGCTTTCCTTCAATTAAATCATGCCTTGTATATAGCACTTCGTCCCCCCCCCCTTCAATAGTTGCGATGCATAACATCGTAGTTTAATTTTATAGGCCTAACTTCACGTTGTTTATGAGTTTTAAACTCACTGCACTTCCATGCCAGGCATCTAATTGTTCACAAAGCCTTTAAAAATCCTTTGTTGACTCAGCTCCTTCAATACCGTAACCGTAAATACACGGAGTCAACTCCCCACGCATTGAGAGCAGCCTCGCTACCCTGCCCGTACGTGCTGTCATGGCCGACTTCAGGTAGTGCCAGCTCGGCCGGTTTGGGTCAGTCTCTCCTCCTCCAAGTGTCCACCTCTTCCCCACTCACCCCCTCCATCGCTCTCCTACAGGACCGCGCTAACCCTCTACCCGCCTGCCAAGCAGAAGGCATAAAAACCCAGACGCAGTAGAGTTTCGTCAGCACAGCTCCGAGCGCTGCTCGGGAGAGCACAGCTCTGGATTCTCAAAGCTAGAGGTCGCTACGCCGGTCGGGAGTGGAGATGCCGCGGTCCGATTGTTGCCATGCCGGGCAAAGGTAGCGGTTCGTATGTAACTTAGTTTAACTTTAAAAGTTTATTTTTTGGACTCACACGTCAAAATTTATAGTTTAACTTTAAACTTAACCTTTTAGCTTTGAAGGTAAATTTATGGTGTAACGGCGGACGCTACGACTCAGGTGCTTGTAGCGCCTCCGGTTTCCTGGTTTGACACGGAGATTCAGCTTAAGGTGTTGCGGTGATTATTGCGACTTTTACGGCATAAGCACAGCAAGGGCTACTGTCCCAGCTTGGGGGATGGAGCGCAGGGTCCTAAATTAAAGGGGCCTAACCTTAAAACTGCTGGTATTTCACTGCCACCAGCGATGGAAATTTAACCGTTTATCAAGAGCTAAACTAAAAATGGTTTACAGATTTATTTACACTTAAACAGTTAATCGATTAGCAAACGACTGAAGTTAAAAACTCCTGGTTTTTATTTTAAACAACAGAGAATGAATATAACACTTTACATTATGTTTGCCCGACAGCTTTTGAAACAAACTTTACATTGTAGCAATTCACACGATTTTGCAACAAAACGATACTTGTGTTTTGAATGAACAATCAATTAAGTTTTTCGACTAGAAAAAGCAATACTGAACGCTCCGCAGAGTCGTCCGCAAGATTGAACAGCCTCGGCTGGTGACAATCTATCGAACAGTATGTTTCAAACACGCATGAAAGATCAACCGTTTCACAGTTTTGTTTCTAAGTGATAAAACAGAGCCTTAAACCTCCCAGAGTTGCTGTTTTTAAGTCAACTCCTCAAATTATAAAAGCCTCGGCTACTTATAAAGTCCATCTGGAGTGAATAACCAATGAATCCCACACAAAGATCAAACCTTCAGTTATTTGAATTAATGTTTAAAACAAATAAGAAAGATTTTGGTTTTTAGTAAGAGAACCACTCTGACGTTATGGGGTGAGAAACCTAAGATGCCGCTACAGGCGTCACCACCATAATATTCCCTAGTTAGAGAGAGTTTGAGTTACAATTAAAGTAAAATTTAGACTTGGGGGGTCCTAAATAAAATTTTCAAAAGCTAACAACAAACATACGAACCACTGCCATTTTGCCCGGCATGGCATCCCACGGACATGGCGTCTCCACTCCCGACTGGCGTGACCCTTCTCTAGCTTGTGAGCTGTGCTAACTATGCATTCTGGGGCTGGGGTTTTATGCACATTACCGCAAGTAAGCGCGGACTCGCGGGGTAACTACGGGGGTCTGATTGGCTGAGGGCCTCGAGAACAATAGAAAGTGGGAGGAGAAGTCAGATGAACAAAGGAACTGGGTGCAGAGCCGTTTGAAGGAGTAGGGATGGAAAAGACAGGCCTGTTTTGAGTTTTACTCAATTGAACTTTCGGAAATAGGCCTTTATTTTGAATTATTGGCTACGGATTCCATATTTACATGATTGCAACGTGATTTGGCTCTTGTTAAAGTGTAACGGCGGATGCTACGACGGGGTAGGTGCTTGTAGCATCGCCGCTCGCCTGGTGTAACTGGATCTTCTTACTATTACTTTTGGGTACTTTTTGTTTCAAATAAGCACAACAGCTACAGTCCCGGCGTAGGGAATGGAGCTACACTTGTCCTAATATTGTAAGCTAACTGTAATAATAAGCGGTAACGCTGCCACCAAGGTGGGAAAATTAGGCTAGCTAAGCTAAGTTTAAGAGAATTGTCTTACAAGTTAACTTCTAGCGAACAACGAGCGAATAAACTGACGGACGTTTAAGAAAAACTCCTGGTTTTTATTTTAAACAAACATGAATAAAAATATCTCACTACAAATACATTTGGTAACTTTACACCTAGTTTAGGTTATAAAATACAGGGGGAATTTACATTAAATTCGACACTAGAACCAACACGAGGTTCACATAAACAATTTCAAATAGAAAAAGTGAAATGAGTAGGCACAAGGGGATTTCGCAAAAGAGCCCTCTAAATTACGAACAGCCTCGGCTGTCTAGTAATAGTAGACCTAAATGACAGTTATTTTTCAACCGTGAATTAACTAAGCATTAAACCTCCCAGAGTTGGTGTTGATAAGTCAACTCCTTAAATTATAAAGCCTCGGCTACATATAAAGTGGATCCGAGCGTTTAATCAAAGCAACCGTCCACGAAGATCAAACCGTCCCTGTTTACATTAAACTGCGTTTAAAGAAACAAAATAAAGAAAGCTGGTTTTTAGTAAGGGACCGTGAACCCTTAAATTACGGCCGCCAACGTCCGAAATGCCGTTGGGCTTGACGCACCATAAATTTACCTTCTAAAGCTACGAGGTTTAGTTAAGTTTAAACTATAATTTTGAATGGAGTTTCCAAAAATTAAACTTTTAAAGCTAAACTAAGTACGATACGAACCACTACCTTTGCCCGGCATGGCAACAATCGGACCGCGGCATCTCCACTCCCGACCGGCGTAGCGACCTCTAGCTTTGAGAATCCTTGAGCTGTGCTCACTATACTCTACTGCGTTTGGGTTTTTATGCCTTCTGCTTGGCAGGCAGGTAGAGGGTTAGCGCGGGCCTGTAGGAGAGCGACGGAGGGGGTGAGGGGGGAAGAGGTGGACGCCTGGAGGAGGAGAGACAGACCAAAGTCGGCCGCGCCGCCATTACCGGAAGTCGGCCATGACAGCGCGGACGACCGGGGTAGCTTGAGCGCTCTGACTGGCTGACGGAATTGAAGCAGTGTTTTGGTTGGACGGATTTGAATTGACAAAGGGAATTGCCGACTTGGAACTTAGAGGCCTGGCTTTGAATGTGCAAGTGAGTTTTCAACTCATAACAACGTGATTTTTAGGCCTATTAAAATAAACTACGACGTTAGACATCGCAACTATTGACGGAGGGGGGGGGGGGGGAAACGAAGTGTAATGCACAGAATAAACATTTGACTTTGGGAACGGATTGCTATATACAAGGCATGTTTTTAACGAAGGATAGCTAGTTTGTTTACGTTTTTAGAGGTTCGCTACGGTCGGAGTTTGGATGGAGATGCTATAAAAAATAAACATAAAATCATACACTGGGTCCACGAAAAACATACAAACATAAACATGCGAGCTCCGGTAGGGTTCATGGCAAGAAGTTAAGTTTACCAAAATGCATTAAGTGCACAAATCGAAAGATTAAATATTCCAGCTAGTTTTTAAAAGGCTAATTGCAGTTTAGGTTAGATTTTTAAACTGGTTTGAACATCGGACATTTTTCATGAGTAAGCAAAGTCGTCACCTGTTAGAAATAAAAAATATCGTGTGTTGACAACATCTAAAACACAACTAAGCTGAAAGTGTTTCGGCTTTATGCCTAAAGAAATATACATTATTTACATTTTTAAATTGTAATCGCCATACAGACGATGCTCTTCTGGTAGGTAAGAGTACTGCCCTCAGGTTTTTTTCTTCGATGGTGTTGAGGTTTCCTCACCACGAGCGTCTGATACGAGACCGCGTTTACACGCCCCCACGCGGAGGACTCTATTTGGGGTTACTGTCGAACGCCAAATAAGTGCTACAACAGAAAAGGTCAGTGCACACAAGACATGCCAAAGAACAAGACTGCCAAGCCATGTAAATAAATTGCATAAATTAATGCACCAAGGAATACACCTTGTGAGGAATACACCTCCCGTGAAATACATCACCACAAGTTATAAAAATACACTGTTTACAAAAAATAAAAATTGCCATTTTATATTTTTGGGGGACTGACGTTTTTGTGGCTCAAGAAATTTTTGTAAATACAAATTACAAGTTTAAAGGGACACTAGTTGCAAAAATTAACTTAGTGCTGTCCGCGCTGCTTGTTGCAGGAAAGTCGTACAGGCCACAAAGAAAATTGGAGCAAACGAAAGTTTATATAAATAAAAACGCAAATTTTGACTATAAAGGGTCACAGTTTAAGGGTTTTTGTAGCTGTTAATTCAAATGAGATAATCGCAACATTTAATGCTCTAACCAGTCAGCCGTGCACAGAAAGTTATTTTTTTTATCTGGAAAAACCTCGAGAAAAACCCCTGGGCGCACTCCTCAGGACCTAGCTTGCGATAAGGATCGGAATAGAGGGTACTATAAGCGCATGCGCAACTATCAGCTCTATTTAAAGTTAACAGACTACCACTGGAGTGGTTTAAGGTTACCAAACAACTTGTTTTACATAGGAAATATTACCCTGAAGGGTTTAGAGATGGTACCCATAACTTAAACATAATATACAACACTGGGAGGTTTTATGGATAATAACACAACAACCTTTTAACGACAGTGCTGACCTTTTTCGCAGAGGGGTAGACAGACAAATTTTTTGCAGGAAAAATGTTTCGTAAAAACCTTAAGAAGGGCCAACCGGGAACAAGTTGCAACCCCCGTAGAATACTCCTAGTGAATATTTAATTAGTGTCGTTACAGTCTTTGACAATATTCTCCCACATAGGGAGACGTTGATAGTGACAAAAAGAGTAAAACATAGGCACTTAAAATTTAGGTGAAGAGTTCCGAAACGGGAAATAGCTGAAAGTTCCTTTTGGTGTGGTTGCACTTTCAATATACCACTTGACAAAAATTTAAAGATAAAAATTAAATTTCCAGTCAATTTGTACTGAAAATGACGTGTTTTAACAAATTAATGTTTAAACAAAATACCTGCTGAGAGTATCAGCGTTGATTACACAACTATCCAGGTTTGTTCAACGAAGCAGTTTAAAGTTTGCAGACTTTAAAGCAATAAACACGATTTTTGGTGTTTAGGTTAGGTGTTCATAGATGTAGCCACTTTTGTAGCGGCGTACAATTACTATTTAAAAAAAAACTTGAACGGGAAACTAGTTTGTTAGGTTTCCGGGTTTTTAGTGTAGAAAAAAACTCAACTTGTAGAAAATTTACACACTACTAGGATTAAACTGGGTGGCTTGCACCAGCTTGCACAAAAAAACTATGTTTAGGGAAAAACAACTACACAAGTTTTAGTTGTTCAGTTTGGAGACCATTCAAAGGTTTTACTTACTCCCTACTGGCAAAACATTTTAATTTTAGGTTAGGTTAGCATTACAACCTTAGTTTCAACTAAAAAACAATTATTTTAGTTTAAAGAGTCATAATTGTGGTGATCAAGCACAAAAATTACACCTTTTTATCCAAGACAAAAGCTTAGCAACAAAACATCGGGTCCTAATGTAAAAAAGGATCAGAAAAAAAAACTGCATTTAAGTTTTCACTACTTGCATACCGATTTAATTTAGTTTAAAATCAGTCTAGCTGTCTTTACTAACTTTTAGGTTAGGGGACGATTTACTTCGTGCAACAAGCCAACTTGCGAAGCTGGTTTCGTTAATTTCTGGCCAACTGGACATGAACACACTTCGGCTCATATCATTATCTGAGAAACTGCGTTTCAGTTTACATCTTGGAGGTGTTTTGACCTTATGGCGACACTGTAGCCAATCGAGGATCGTTGGGGCGTGGACAGTTTCCACTTGTTGCTGTTGTACTTGGCGCTGGCCAGAAGGATTTGTAATGAGATCCCTCCCATTCAAAACTTTGGTACTTGGCGACCGAACGACGATTGGTTGCCGCTCGTTAGGCGTCCGAGAGTCTGGAGACGCTTGGGACTTGACCACTCCCGGGGGGCTGGGCGGGGTCTGTTTACGTACGCGTTTTTTTGATTGACGCGCTCGGGGGGCTGACACATTCGCAGCGTTGGGGGCAAAATCTTGAGACTGGTTTACAGTAGGTTTGCACGTTTGATTTAATAAATCAATCCCTGGGATTCCCAAAACCACATCGAAAATAGGCCTAGATGCCTTAGAAACGCAAGCTACTGTTTTTAACATTGCTCCATTCGTTAATTTGATACCTAAGTGTACCTGTTCTAAGACCACTATGTCGGTGCTTAGGATTGTTTGGCACTTACGTTTTTGCTTTAGGCGTGGCCAACCTTTGGCCAATTTGGCACTGACGATTGAAACTGAACTCCCGGAATCGCACAATACTTTAATGTTACGCTTTCCCACACTAGCATCTATAGTGCTGGATTTTAAAACAGTTAGGGCATCTTTACCTACGAGGAAGCATGCATTAACGGATGCCGAAGCTTTGTTAAGTTCGGGGCAGCGATTGCGGAAGTGCGAGGCCGAGCCGCACACGTAACACGTTCTAACATTGTTAGATTTAACATTGTCGGTTTT
>JAHWFP010176835.1:0-12704 GCA_023313725.1 Lithobius niger
TGGTGCACCCCCGGAAAAGTCGCATGCGTATGTTTGACTGAAGGCTAAAAAAAGCCCTGAGAAATCTAGTATTCAGTAAGCAAGTAGCCCTAGGTTTAAGTTAATCCTCTGAAACAATTCACCTCGGTACCGTGCATGGCGACATTGTTGAAAGCAACGATTGTTGCCGATCACTTAAAAACAATTCAACTCCTTTCTGGAAGTGAACATTTAGGAAATAAATGCGCCTTTCCATCATATCAAGCTGCCAATTGAGAACCAATCGTCGTTTGGTTTAAAGTTGTCTGGTTTAGTAGACACGGGTTGTGTTTTTTTTAAGCTCAAATGCCGACAATGACACAGTCCACGCGACTAACATTTTGTTGGCGGCTTTGGCACCACAACAATACCAAAAAAACGAACCCAAAAACGTTGTGGCTGGTCTGGTAAGTGGCGGGATCTCTTCAAAGACTTATGAAAAAGCGTTATAACCCGAACGTGTAGTCCAAGGCCGTCAATAGACGGCGACATGGCAGGTTTGGTAAATGGCGCCATCTGTTCGAAAACGTTGGAAAATTGTCCCAACCCGAATTTGAAGGCGAATCCCGTTAACAGATGGCACTACAGGGTGGGGTACTTGATTGTACGACGGAATAGCGTGGCCGGTGATTTGGCCGCCTGCTGCCTATTATATATGTAGATGTTCTTTGTCAGATCTTTGCAACTATTTTTTTTTCTGTGGGCGGCTCAGTTCTTTTTCCTCCTTAGCCTTTACTGTTGTACGGCCTTAGCTTTTACGGCTAAGGCCAAGGCCTTGGCTTTTTTATTCGAGACTTTACTTTGGCCGTTTTTTCCAGACCTTTTTTCCCCCGTGGTTTTATTTTTCCGTGTTTTTTTATTTCTAAAAGTATAAACAAATTAACCATCACTTTTTTATTTTTAAAGAACGTTTAAATGTTTAAATTTAAACATTAAAAATTTAAAAAAAAATAATAAAACAACAGCAGAGCATATTATTAATTTTATTAATTTTTAATGTTTCAGTTGTTCGACATATTTTAAAACCCTTCACTTGAAAACGGTTCCGAGATATAGGAACCGAAACGTCGCAATTTCGTCTTTCACCTTCACTTGATGGCTACTCTGTTTATTTTTTTTTTACTAAAGTGCTTTTTTAGCTTTCTGCTTTTTTTTTAAAGTTGTAAATTCATTTATAACACTCTTAAAACAAATTTTTGTTAATTGGAGCGTAGCTCTGCTATGAAGACACTGCAATGTAATCTTAGACCGCGCATCACGCTAAAACCACAAGGACTATCCAAACCAAACTTTGCATGCAGTACCATGGGAGGCTTGACAAGGTTTAACACAAAAAAATTCGGGTTTGAGGAACCTTCAGGGTGACAAAATGGACCAATAGCAAGATCCAAAATCAAACAACAACGAGACGCGAAGCCGTTTCTAATTGTTCAATATTAAGGAAAATTGAAAAAAAGCCAACAACAAAAATCATACACTAGAAATAACGTAGTTCAGTAAGCCTCCTTTATGCACTTACGTTTCGTCGGAGTGGCATGACCCGGATTCGAACCGGCTACCCAGTTCGCACCCAGATCACTTGCATAGCGCCTTAATCACTATGGCCACATCCTCCACTGGCATAAAGATAACTCACTGAACCCGTTATTAAGGTCACAACCGTGACCAGGGCTCCATTCGACCGAAGTTCACTCGGCCATAGAAATGGAGAGGGAAGACAAATCATACACTTACAAGGCTATAATTGTTAGCATCCGATTGTTAAAAGATTGATTGTTGATGATAAACAGGCGGCGTTGGGTTGTAACAAATCAAATTCAAGATATTTTCACTTTTCGTCGACCGATTTGGACGTTATTGAATACACCATTTTCACCACCTTTCCAATGGCCCAAACCCCAAGCAGCTGTCTCTTATTGTTTAGAAATTACAAGGCAAATCCTATATGATCCCGATTGACAGCCAAACAGCAAAGAAAGCGGAGCCAGCTCCATTATGTCGACAGTGGAACTGATGACGGCCCTAGTGCCAAGTGGGGTACAGGGGGCGGGGGAAAATATGCACGTAAAATGTCTAGCTGTGTATGAAAATTTAAATTTTCATGAAATATTTTCTGAATACGAAAGTGTCAAACGTTAACGGTGGCCTGCTGTCACTTCCCCGTTGGTTTTGCAGTAGTCACTCGTGGCTTGTGACACTGGTTATTACCGCGTAGTGCGCCTCGTAGGCTTGGACAATTTCAGAACAAACAAGAGCAAAATTACCAATATTATTCGTGTGAGAAATAGCATCCCAGACTTTTTTACTCAAATGAAAAACAAATGTTACCTTTCGAACTCTAGTAGACTTACAGCGCTTCTCACAAGGCTCTATATTGCGGCATTTACAAGCCATCGTGAATTATAGCCTCATTTCGCTTATCGTATGGATTTTGTAAGACAAGCTCATTAAAAAATTACTTATTTAAGCACTCTGTTTCATCTACAGCTTCCAGACTTTTAAAATATGCACTCCGCAAGAAGAAACATGTATCCCGTTACGTATTAATGCATAGCAATACGGTCTGAATCCGCCACCCGGAAGTCTGCGTTCCTTTCTGACGTCCGCCTCCCAAACCGGATATGACGTTAATGTCTACTCTGCGGGTTCGTCTTCACGGAAACGACGAAAAGCTGAGCAAAATTCGGTATTGACGGAAAACAAGTTTAACTCTACATAGGGTTTTTTATTTTAAGAAACACATACTTTTCATTAAATTATGCCTAGTCCTCTTTAGTTACAGACTTTGTCAACGGGCGTACTTAAAGGAGCCTTTTCATTTTTTCAACTCCTAGATGCAGCACCGTAGAATCTTCGAACAATATAAAGAAAATATCGGTAAATAAAAAATGGAACAACGCAGTAATCGCAGTACCGCCGCGATTTTCATAACTAAAACGAGATCACGTGACTCGCGTCAGCCTATTGGATGACTGAGAATCTGGAACGTGGATGCTGCGTTTAGAATATGGGCAACGCTATCGAAATGGTGAACAGTCGCCTTTAAGCACCAAAGGGCAGCAACGCCACAGCTGATACAATTTATTATCCGTCTGTCTATACGTTAACGGACTGAATGCAAATTTTAAAACCACGTCTGACCATTTGCCCAAACATTGCGGCATTTTGGTATTTTTTGGCCCGTTTAAACTCCAGTTATCGCTCAGGTTGGAAAGGAACCTAGGTTCTGCATTCCTTTATGGAATACGTGCGTGTTTTTGCTAAATCTCGCGCTTATGAAGAGATGAGCTTCCTACAAAATTCGAGGGCCGTTTCCTTCACTTTTATATGCAACATTTTTATATACACAAATTTTACGACTAATTTTTTATATTCTGTTTCTTTTTTTTTTTTTAATTAATTTCTTTTGAGCCTTAAGTCAACCGAAGCAATTTAATGCTTGTGTGGCTGAACCGGCTCAATTTTGAGAAAAAGAAATATCTGGTAAAGGGAGGGGAAAACCCGGGAATTCGAACCCGGAAAACCTCCGATCATCGTTGGGGGCCTAAAGATTGGCCAGAACTGGCCAGAATAAGTTCCCATAGCTGCTGGAGGAACATGGTAGCCTATCACGCTACCCTGGCCGGCAGTCCTGGCAGGAACTTTGCCAAGATCCCTTTTCCAGGCGTTCGACCAGATCCGCAACCCTCCAGGCTGAGCTCTCGCCGGACAGCCACGATGACCAATTGTCAGGAAAACTTGCTTCGTTTTTAAGAAAAGATACGTTGGGTTAAAAACGTCCTATAAAACACCGAAGTTCCTAACACACGGCTTGTGTAGAGTTTCATACAATAAGTATGGTGAACGTTGTTTGCTTAAGTATGTCCATATCCGCAACATGGTCAGCAGCTGAAACACAGAAGAAGCCTAGAAACCAGGAGGTAATACTTTGCTAGAAAGTTTACTCGAAAAAACTATACTTGTAGTGGTGATATTAATAGCTTCAAAATCTTGTAAATACACACATCATGGGAAAGTGAGGGGCTGTCTGGGCCCAGAGGCCGAGGCGGTTTTTAGACATTTTGACTGCTGAAAGTGTAATTTTGAGGTTCAAAAATGACTTTTTTTTTCCAGTTTGTTCAGTATTTTTGTGTGACTCCCCCCCCCCCTTGAAGGGACCTAAACAATTTATGACAACCCCTCCCCCCTCGAGAGTGTGTACAATGGGGCGTCAATGTTTAATGTTTAATACATAGTGACCAGTCCCTAAGGTGTAGCTGTTTTTTGTAAACACGTGTGGGTTTTGTGAACATGCAGACTGTGCAAAGTTCTTCTTTTCAAACTGCGAAGTACAGCCATGGATTCTTTGGCATCCGATTTGGTGATGCCGCGTAGTCTTATCAGTTCAAAGTGGGTCTCAGAAAAGTTGATCTTTCCATTTTTTTAAAGTGCTTTTGATCTTATTTGATCTTCTATTTGTACTTTAATTTTTAATCACTAACATCTGCGATGACGCAGCCAATTGGTCTGGAAATAGTAAATCTTTGTTTAAAATGACGAGGGGCTGGTATTAGACGGTAATGTTTTACCCTTCCAGTTTCCTTTTACCATTTGTTTTTGGTAGTAAAACTGATATTATTATTATTATTATTATTAATAATAGAATATATAATCAAAAACTTCAATCCTTACAAAACAAAATTGTAAAGACTTTATTCGGAAATGGCAAATATAACACAGCTGAATGTTATTAAAAAAACGGGACTTCTAACTAAATTGAAATTAAGAGACCAAATAGTAATTTCAAAAAACTATTTCTCGAATAAACATAAGAAAGCAAAAGCAACTAATCGGGATAGGTTGAGAAAACAACAAATGAAATTTGATTTACCACGATGGAGCAACAAGTATGGAGTTAGAAATAAAAAATATTATATACCCCTTCATATTTAACAATCTTCCTGACACGTTATTATTACATAACAGTATTAAAGAGTTAAAACCCAAATTGAAAGAATTTCTTTCCAAAGATGTTTAAATGGCTTATGTTAAGCAACAAAGTACAGTTTTTAATAACATTCACATTTGTTGCAATAATTTGTGTTATTTTAAATTTTGTTCTACAAGGTTACCTATTGTAATGTTGATATATGTGTTTTATGTATGTGTTGCTCTCACACAAGCCCGCAAGGACTTCGAGATTGTATAGCAATAAATTTATTTATTTATTATTGTTGAATGATGTGTTAATTGGAAATGATAATTGAAAGCTCACACAAACTGCTTTTTTATAAAGCTGTTTCGAGCATACAATGTAACAATTGTATTGTAATAAAGTTATTATTATTATTATTATTATTATTATTATAGTAGAGTATGGTGAACCTCAGGGTTCTGTGATGGGGCCTTTATTATTCTTAATCTACATTAATGATATTTCAGATATAAATTGGAAAACATATATAACACTGTACGCAGATGATATATTTATGTTATCGATTAATAATGATAGTAAAAAAATGTTACAAAATCTACAAAAAGACTTCGATATTATACAAATTTATTTATATCTACTTGAATAACGCATTATTATTATTATTATTATTATTACACCTTTTTCAATTTCAGTGGTTACAAATGGGCGGAAAGCCAAATAGGCTGGAAATAGCTTTGCATCTGTTTTTTTTTAGTGAAAAGTGTTGCATACAATTTGGATCTCTCCATTCAAGACAACTTGGAATTCCGAGACAAGACATAACGATGATGAGTAAAAACACAAACCGAAACAATGCGACGTTCTCGTATTTTACGAGACAATGCCTGTGTATCTGAATTGTTGTCCCAACTCGACTGAAACTTGATCACGCCATAATCAATCTCACCCTAGCCGTCTTCTTCGAAAGGGCCATTTGTCTACACGCCTGTACAGTGAACGCACAGTTTGTTTCGTTACGATTTAAGTGAAGTGACATACGCCAACGTGTGGCATTGCCCACGTCACGGGGCGTGGGTTGCTAAGAGAGGGTGTGGGTATTCCGGACGAGGGGGAAAAACTGTCACGTTCGGGTATTACCCTAGACCTAGACGGCTTCTGACGGTTGTCTTGTCTCTCGACGAGTCTTTGCAATGCGAGACGATGTTACTTGAAACGTGATACGCAAACCGTCTAGTAGGACGAAGGAGAGAGGGCGGGGGGAAAAGGAGGTGGTGAAGCACACGTAGTATTCACCTTGGCCATCACAAAATCCTTTAGCCAACAAACGTAAATCCACCCGTTGGCTTGTGTCGTGGTGGCTGAAAAGGTTCGGTCTGTCTGAAATCTGGGATCATCCGCAATGAACATTGAAAAACAGCTTCAATTTTCGAACTGTTAGAGCATTTTCGGTCTTTTTTCCAAAAATGGATGAAAAGCAGAGGCTTGTTGGGAGGGCCATTTAGGCCCGGGAAAGGGTTAACGTAGGCCCCTCCTTGTGGCATTTCGTAGGTATCAATCAATCATGAAAAAAATTCCGTGGGCACGGCTCTCGGAGTGTAGGCCCAACGGGAAACCTCCCGTTTTCCGGTATGGCCAGTACGCCCCTGATAAACAGTTGTGAAAAGTTGGATAAAAATGTATTGCAAGCTCACGCCGCCTATTCTATAAATAACGCGACGCTCTTTTCATTGGCGAGAGCAAAGGAAAGAAATTTAATTTCAAGGTGGGCGGGGAGGGGGCAGGTGGTAACACGCTTCAGCATTTAGAAGAGGAAAATTCTACATACTCTGTGACTTTATACACTGTCACTAGATATTCTGGACTCATTGTCTGGATTGGGTCGCCCGGGAAGCCCCCCCCCCCCCTTTCCACTACAAGAGGCCCTTGTTTAAAAGTAAATTTGAAAAATTGAATAAATTCGTATGAAAATTGCTCCTGAAAGTTACAGGAAAAAAGTTTCAAAGTCAAGCTGATTTGTTTAGAATACGCTAGCTTACAGGGCTCTGTCCCAAACTCCCCCCACCCTTCCCCATAGAGGCTCTAGTTTCAAAAAAATTAGGCTCTAGTTTCAAAAAAATTTACTTAATAACTCCTCCCCCCCCCTCCCTTCCAGGTACCCCGAGGCCCCTGTATTACATTCCAGGGGAGGCCCGACCCTTCCCAATCCGATTCTGTCTGCACTTCAATAATACAGAACGTATACCGAACCACAAATCACAATCATCACGACACAAATCATAAATCACAAAGCCACAAATCCAAAAATCATAATCATCGCAAACATAATTAGAGTTAGTAACTAGTGCGTCCAAATCGTGCGTGTATTGCATATACATTTCTCTCAAAACAAACAAAAAATAAAATCTCTCCCGCCGACCCCCCTTCTATCGCCTTTCATCGGGCCGTGCTGCAGAAACTCCACTGTCATTGTGCTTCGAATTTGCGCCTTCATCCTGCTAATTTACTAGCGAGTGATGCATCCGAGGCGAGCAGGGAAGCGACCAGAAACAATCAGGGGGAAGCGTTTAACTTCAATTCTTTCCTAATGACCGAATGACGATAATAATTGACCAGTAATCGTGCAAACAGACTTGTGAAAATGTTGAAAATTCATCTGAGTTTGCCAACTCGACAATTCGATTTTGCCAGCCAACGTACCGTAATGCCTTCTTGGATGAAACAGTGGGCAATTTATTTTTTTTACTGATATGCTATTGTAGGTTTAGGTACGATTGGTTGCAGCAGATGCCTTGGCCCAAGTGTTTCTTCAGGTCGGTGGTGATCAAAATGATCAAAATGAGTGATCAAAATGGCTGAAAGTGTGCCCCTGTCATGCGACGTGTACCGAAGGCATATATGGCGGACCATGGTCGTACTATACTATCGACCTGACCATAGATTAGAAAGTTAACTAAATATATCGTCTCACTTCTTCCCGTCCTACGCGCGACCCGTTGCGGCTACTAATACCTCTGCTAATGCTTTGCTTTCGTGCTGCTTGGAAGGCAAAAGCATTAGCAGAGGTATTACTAGCCGCAAATACCGCTAGGGTTCCGCGTAAAAAGGTAAGAAGTGAACCGATATATCTAGTCAACTCTCTAATCTATGACCTGACCTTAAATTCGCCAATAATAATGTCGGAACCTCGCCCAGTTTGCCTAACATATCTTCCGTCGCTTGGTAATGTCAAAAAACGTTGGTCCGACCGCTGGTTTAGGGATCGGTCATTATTTAAGGCTGGTGGGAAGGGAAGGGGGAACCCCCCCTTCAAAACTTTGAAAAAAATCTTGACCCCTCAAGGTCCAGAAATAATGTGACCCCCCCATGATATTTTTTTCTATGCCTATGGAGACTGTCTGCAAATGATTTCCTGTAGCATGTGGTGACAGTCTCAATAGGAATACAAAATTCGCAGATTTGTTTGTCTATCAAGGAAGTAGCACTTCACACCGACAAGTTACCACTACTTGTAAGGAAAACGTTCCCTGTTCCTAATGAAAAAAAAGACATGTTGGGTTAAAAATGTTGTATAAAACACTGATCTTCCTTACACCCACTTTGTGTCGAGCTTCATACAATAAGTCCGACTAGCCATATCGTTAATTCGCTTCGCTCACTCCATTGGCGTCGAGACATGCTTCATGTAATTTCTTTGATTCCAAGTGCATCACAAAATGGATGTACTGATTATTTCGATACAAACTAAGTGCAATTATTGCTCAAAGTTCGTTCACCACATTCCTCAGCTAGTCTGTATTTCATCTACATCATTCAAAACATGCTATTTGTTTGTTTGCACGTTTACACGTCTACTCCTCCAGAAGTAATCCCCTACGAAGGTGAGAGATGACAGATTGAGCGAGCAAAGCGATACGCACATTGAATAGGTTTAGTTTACGTGGAAAGCTCTCGCTTTGCTCGCTCAATCCACGCACCACCGTGCTTCAGAAACACGAATGTTTGACACCCTTTTAAAACCTGGTCTATGGGTCTGCTTTTTCCATGCATCCAGTCAGTTGAGACAAAGCCAATTTTAAGATTTATAGTATGATGCAAAATACGTCGTCCTTTTAGGTTGCTTTTTGACTGCATTCTCATCAAGATCATCTTAGTACGTAACTAATTGCTTCAAAACGGCTTGCTTGCCATGAATTTTAACCCGTCACAGTCCGTTGGCGTCGTCTCATTTCGCTCGAAGAGGTTTCCATGAACAAACTATGACGTCATGAACGAACACCATGAGAGGTAGAAAAATTTTTGACGTTTTTTTTCAGGCTTTTTCGCTTGTTTGAGGGTTCATAAAATCAAGTTACGGCGATGAAAAAAGGCCTACCCAAACTGAAATTTAATTATCTTTCGTTTGGTCCTACTCCCATCTTTGTAGGTGCTTTGTTTGGTTCAAGAGGAGTAGAGTTACAAACATGCACGCACGCATGCACATCATACGATTTTAATGATGTAGATGAATGCAATGTTTGCTTGTATGCCCACATCTTTAACATAGTCATCACCTGAAAGGCAGAAGCCGCCAAGAAACCAGGAAGCAAGACTTTTTTAGTAAGTTTATGGAAAACATCTATACTTGTACTATTGGTACTAATGGCTTCATAACCCCTGGGGAGGGCCCAAAAATCATGACCCCCCAATTTTCTCTGCCCCCCACCCCCGGGTGATAAATAATGACCGGTCCCTTAGTACAACCATGGTCGGACCTACACGCAGCCACTATATATACGTATTGCAGTAAACAAGAATTAGAGCCTTATTTTCCCGTCAATTGTTGACGTTAAAAGTACTATACTTTTGGCAGAAACACTTACGGGGCCATACTGCCCAAACAAAATAATTACGTAAATATTTATTTCAGTACTGGATAGTAGATCAATCGTAAGGCTTTCTTCAGTCTTACCTTTAGTCAAACTGGCTGTAACTTATAAAACGCATCAAGTATACACGAATCGCTGGATCAGTGTGAGTCACCCCACCTCTGTGCATACAGAAAGAGAAGAGAACCGGAAACGCTCTCACGCTTATGTCGACTGTATCAGCATTAGGCCCGATGCACACATGCGTTTTTTTCAACGTGCGTTGACGCTGCGTTGACGTATGAACGTCAAGTAACGCCAGTACGCATTCGGTCTCAACCCATTTTACTAACCTCGTGTACAAAAAAAAAAATATTTTGAAACCAATGAGACGATATTTGGTACACTCATGTACTGATTTAAGACGTACCAGGGGGAATACATACATCCTTTGCAGGTTAACTGAAAAATTCGAATAGGTTCTTTTAATTACTTCCCAATGAGTCTTCAGTCATTTCTGCAGCAACTTTTCATATTTCAGGGTAGTTCTTTACGGTGAACGGGAAAAAAACCCGAAAAAAAGCCTAGAAAAAAAAGCTGATAGAAAAAAAAGCCAATGGAAAAAAGCCGATCGAAAAAAGCCCTGAAAAAAAAAGCAGAAGGAAAAAAGCCGAAGGAAAAAAAAAGCAGAAGGAAAAAAGCCAAAGGAAAAAAGCCGTGGAAAAAAAAAGCTGCGAAAAATAAAGCCGATAGGGGAAAAAATTACAAATCTGGTGTAAAATCACCAACAAATACTGCATAAATTTATGTATACATTCATCATTCATCAGCTGATTGCTGCTCGAGCAAAGCTACCTTAATGGCGTTCGGAATCATTTACAGGAAAACTCGAAGTCACAAGACTTCCTACCAAATTTTTTACTGGGGAAGTGGTGGGGAGAAAAAGACGTGTTCAAAGAGAAAATTCGTGTAATAACGAAAAGAAAATCCGGGAAAACATTAAGTTTACTCAAAATTCCTTTAACCTTTTTTTTTAGTTATTCGACATTTCCGTGCACAAATTTTGGTACTTTTTCCCGGAGCGTGTTGTTCTCTCCCCACCCCCCTACCTCTCACCCTTCCGATACCACACACATAAATCCAGGTAAGATGCATGTAAAACGAGGAAATAAATTCTGGCAAGAGCGAATAAATCGTACCTAATAAGTGAAGCTTGCCGTTATGTAAGTCCTGGTCTTGGTCAGAACAGCTGCGATTAGCCTTGCTTAATAGCATGCCAGATGTGCTAAATGTATTTCCAGCTAAGGCCAATGTTCATTGTTACGCAAACACATATTTAAAGGTAGTATTTTTGTGAAATTTCCACCAGATTTTTGTTGCGTTTTTTTCCCCCTATCGGCTCTTTTTTCCGCGACTTTTTTCCGTCGGCTTTTTTTTCATCAGTTTTTTTTCCGATGCCTTTTTTCCGGGACTTTTTTCCATCGGCTTTTTTTTTCCACCAACTTTTTTTTTCGGGGCCTTTTTTTTCCGGGGCTTTCTTTTCCAAGGCTTTTTTTTTCCTAGAATCTTCTTTACTCCCCCAATAAACAATTCCATGTTTATTTCTTCGAAATTGGACGCCATTTTCGGTAACGCTTCTGCGATAAACGACGGGTGAGTGAGTGCACCGTTCAAATCACACACGGTATTGAGAGACGTAGACGCGTTTGCGTTAACGCTGCGTTGACGAGGGGAAGTACGTTGCAAAACGAACGCACGAAAGACGTGCGGTAACGCAACGTCGACGGAGGTATTTGTGCAGTACCCAACAGATGTCACGTAAACCACACCGCAAATGCGGTAACGCAGAGTCAACGTAGGTCAAAAAAACGCATGTGTGCACCTATCCCTCTCCATCCCGTCATTAATTGTGACGGGATTCCATCATTTGCGCTACGAGTGGACGCCACATACTTTTTACTCTCTTTTACTTGTCATTTGGGATGCACCCCCCCCCCCCCCCCAATTTAAATCTAACATTTAGGTCCAAAAGACACTGTAAATAGGTTTGCATCCGTATTTATTCAATCCTTCTCGAGTCCACTTGGAATTAGCCCAAATTTAAAGGATTATTAAAGGATAATAATCGAAAACCTCGCTACATTATAAAACAATGCCCGTACGTGCTAGCGAGCCCTTGTGACATTGTTTTATAACGCCCTTGAAGTTCTTTCTCCAGCAAAACTAAAACTATTAATTTCTCCGTTTCTATTCAATAAATTTCGACCTAACTTGGTCAGATAGTAGATAGCAACTTTTCCAAACTTTACACCAACTTTTATGCAATTCCGTGCAAGAGTAAACGTAGGAAGCCACACGTAAATTTGAAAACTGTTCACTTGTCGTTGTTCTTGTTCTTGGCTGACACGGTTTCAGAATAAACTACTGCACCTACCTAAAATCTGAAACATGATCTGAGCCAGAAATTTTCCTGGGCTTCAACCTTACGTGGACCACTTTTTCGATTGGTCGATCCATTCCGAAGTTACGGGACCCTAAACGATCATTTTGATTGTTTTACATTGTTTAACCATTGTATTTAGGGAACAATGCCACTCAGCAAACTCCAGATTCATGCAACAATCGACTGCGTGCATAAACCTTTGTAGCGAGACACCATAGCCGTAAAAAAGGTACACGGATTACAAACAAAAACGTCAAGTGTGCCGTAAAAAAAGGGGGTTATATGATTGAAGTTTCATTTTACTTGTTAAAATGTACACGGATAAAAATTGGTGATTTTTAATTGAAATAATCAAATGTACAATTCAGAAAATTGTATCTCTTTAAGTGCTGTCGTGCTTTACGTAACGTATATGATTGGTAAAGCACAACAGCACTTAAACAGATGCAATTTTCTGAATTGTACATTTGATTATTTCAATTAA
>JAHWFP010176836.1:6209-22908 GCA_023313725.1 Lithobius niger
AAAAAAAAAAAAGGCCGTGTCTATATGGCTCATCGGCCGGATCTCGGCCTTTGGTTTCAAAGGTCCTGGGATCGATTACCCGCTCAGGTAGTCTGACATATAAATCCTAAAGGCAACATAAATAGGTTTGCGTCTGTATTTAGTGACTGAATGATGGTAATGGAATTAACCAGTTCTCATGGAAATAATTTGCCGTGCCTGTGTTGGAAGTGAGATAAACCTCCAAGTAGGCCTATTCATGGAAACGGGAATTTGTGGTGAAAAAATATCCGAGTTTGCTAACTTGACTGCTTGACTTTGCCTACTTTGTGTCTTCTTGGATGATGGGGAGTAGCTGTCCCATTTCCCTCTCCCAGTCGTTAGGCTATGGCCCAGTTACCCCTACCCTCCATGTTCATGTCTTTCTTTTAGGTGTAGGACCTACATTACATGTTCCTGTTATCACAAGACAACTAAACTTTAAAAAAGTATGGTTTTTGACCAGTTATTTAATATTAAATGTTCACAATTCTGTTAAGCTGCTTTAATTTTCAGTAAGGTATGCCGAAGAAACTGATTTTTTTTTTATTTTCAAAAGCCATTGGTTGTCCCAAGTTGGAGAGATGATTGAATTTCGTGAATACTAGAACGAAGAATTTGGAATTAACCGTAGCAGTTTCGTAAATTCAAAACTTGTCATTTCTTGTCCTTATGGTTTACACAAAATCCCCAAAGCTGTACATATTTCCAGCTTTCAGGCTGTAGCAAATTGGTTTAATTTAGCATCCTAGTCTTAGGAAAAAACAATAAGGAATTTACTACGGAAAACACGAGAAATGGAGTAGGCCTACAGTATTTTTTTAAATTTTAAAATAAAAATTCGGCAACAGTTATACCAAACCAAAGTTGAGGAAGCTTAACCTGTAATATTCACAAGGCTACCATCTAATTTTTTTTATATTTCAATTTTATGAGAAATTTCCATTTCAGTAGATATAATTTAAAAAAAAAGCTAGGTCTACTTAATGCAGCTGCTAAATAATAAGACAACTAACTGTAAGTTACAACACATATTTTGAAAATGCACCAGTGTTGGGACCAAGTTCTGGAAGTGTATTATACAGGTCAGAGACTAGCCACTCAACAGGAGCCACGTTAATTGTAATCTATCAGCACCATTATTGGTTAAAAATAACGTCTGCTGGTTTTCGGATCTGAAAGCCAAATATTGAAAGATTTTGATGTTTAACTACACAATTTTAAGTATCTTTTACAAGAGCTAGCCACTTGCGACAAAAACCACTGCAGAACAAAATGGTCAGAGCCACCACTATTTGGTAATTTTCGATAGTCCATCCACACAGCTCGAGTGTCTGCTATAGCATTGGAATATGCCCGATAGATGCTGTGGAGGTGCAGTGGGCCACAGCATCAACAACCACCAATTTCGAAAAATAAGAGACTTAAATAAAAGATATCAATACAACATCTTCAGCAAATTTTCGACTGTCACTTCTCTGGATATGTTGGGGCTTCAGTCTTCTTCAGGCAAAAAAACAAATTTCACTCCACTATGTCATGTTCGATCGTCGTTACGATCTTCTACTTTTCGAATCGGCATTCTAGCGTAGCCTCCACCACTTGCAAGGCCGGTTTTCCACCTCTCGCACAGCTCATCATTAAACTTACTACGGAGCAGAAACCTTATTCCAGGATTGGATGGTCCCTGGATATTCACCAGTTCAACCTTCTCTCGGATGTGGTGTAGAATAGCCAGGGACTCCAGGCTCCTCAGATGCACATCTCTGAGTTTGACTCAAGGAGGGTTTCAGCGCCTTCCCAGTTGATGTTGTGGTGCACTGCGATGCCATTTGTTGTCATTCTACTCCTGGTCTCTGCCATGTGCTGCTTTATATGGCAGCAAATTCCTTTGCGCGTCTCACCGGCATGTGCATCTGAGGAGCCTGGAGTTCCTGGCTATTCAACATCACAGCCGAGAGAAGGTTGAACTGATGAATATCCAGGGACCATCTAATCCTGGAATACAGTTTCTGCTCCGTAGCGAGTTTATTGATGAGCTGCGCGAGAGGTGGAAAACCGGCCTTGCAAGTGGTTGGGGCTACGTTCGAATGCCGATTCGAAAAGCAGACGTCGAACATGACATAGTAGAGTGAAATTTCTGTTTTTGCCTAAAGAAGACTGTCGTCTGATCCCCAACATCTTCAGAGTATTGACAGTCGAAAATTTGCTGAAGATATTGTACTGATATCTTTTATTTATTTGAAATTGTGCATAAACGATTGCTACGAAGATGATTCCCGTATTTCAAAGTAAGCGCTACGACATTTTTAAATAAAATACGAGACAAGATGTGAGTCAGGATTTTCCAAATTCGTCAAGATTGCCTGAAGAATGCATGTGGATGGACTATCGAAAATTAGCAGAATAGTGGTGATTCTGATCTTATGACACTGAGCGTTTTGTGCTTTAGTGGTTTTATCGCGAGTTATAATGAGCTCTCGTAGTAGAAATTCGACCGTTCGTTTTTCAATGAAAGGTAGCCAATGGTGTAAACCCCAAGAAGAAGCCTCCCCAAACCCTATCAGTGATTTCACATTGAATAATACGTTTGCATTTCACGCTATGCCATGCCACCAGAACGCTGCTCGTCCTACATGGGTAAAAGTAAATCAAAATAAAGTGGTATTAAAAAATAGGTTCTCGTAGAATAGGACTAGACAATATGACTCAGTTTCGACTGCCTGGTCGCTCAAACACAAGCGGACATTCCTATGAACTTCACCGAACATGAACAGCCCTACCAGTAATTTTACTACTTTATTACGCTCGTCAATTCCCCGAAATTCAATATGTCAGAAAAAGGACCACACGATAAAGTTTTTGCACGATAGCCTATTATAAAATTAACGATAATTGTGCCACTACTACTTCTTGAGTATACCCAGAGTGGGGGTATACTGAGGTAATCCCAATGTGTATACCTCGTGTCCATCTAAATGTTTATCTCGGGTATACCCACAGAGGTATGAACTCCCGAGTGATTGCTTTTGGTGCCTATAAAGGTATACCCAAAGTTTGTACCATATTGTACACCTGCAGCATTCCTACATATACCGAGGTGTATACCCAAATATACTTTTGGTGCAATTTGAGGTATACTTAGGCTATACATTAGGTTCAGGTATAATTAAGTAAGGTATACCCAAGGTATACAATCAAGGTGTATACCTTGGGTAGACTCAAGGGGCCCATGATATACACCTTGAGTATACCTGAGGTGTATACCATACTTGATTATACCTTAATGTATACCTGAGGTATACCTCAAGTTGTGCCAAAGGCATACACCTTGGGTATACATCTCGAGTATATGTTGGTACACTCTAGGTGTACATTCAAATACAGACCTTGGGTATACCTTTCTGTATACCAAAAGCAAGCACCTTGGGTATACCCAAGGTAGACACCATGGGTGTACTCGAGGTATAGATGCAGGGTATACCTCAAGTATACCCCCACTTTGGGTATACCGAAGAAGTATATGCCATTTGTTTATGTACCTCTGCCCAAGCGGTATACTATTGAGTATACATATCAGGTATACCTTGGATATAGTGTGTCCATTTTTTATATACCGAGGTATACATTTTGGTATACTTCAGTGTATACATTTGGGTGCACCTTGGTTGTATACACAGGTATTTCAAAAATAGCATACCCAATGGTATACTTTCCGAGTATACAGCAGGAATATACACTGAGGTATACCTTAAGGTATACTCATGTGTATACATTTTTTTCATAAGAGGGCAGCAGCGCAGGGGTGACTGGGGGACTGTCCAAAAGGGCTTGTTTTCTATCAATTTATCTACTACTTGCTTTGAGTTTCTTGGTTTTAAACTATAACAGGTGGAACTTGTATGTTAACGTGTAATATGTTCATTTTTAGTTTGAAGGTAATTAATTAAAAGGGCAATTATAGTAATTTTCTTAAACGTTTAATCGTCTACACGGAAAATCACTGCCAGGATCGTCACAAATCGTAGGACTTTATGCCTTTTTTTATTTTGATAGAAAAAACAAATGAGAAACTGGACAGACAGAAGCCAAGATATCGTCTTGAAAGGAACAAACTGGGGTAGGGGATTTGAAATCTTTTTTCAACTTCCAAGTAACTGAAAACATATTAAATAAGTACCATTATAGAAACGTTCACTAGCGTTTTTGAGGCTTTGAACTGTATTTTTCTCTCGTCTGATCATGTATTTTTTAAGCTCTGCCACATCACAGGACATAAAACATTCATGACCCTTGGTCTATTTCCCCATTTTCAGCCTGTTCTCTCAGCCTATGCATAAAGAACAAGCCATAACATTCTGAAACACCTTCTGTGCCATTCAAAACTGGAGGGATAGGGTGTAATCAGCCTCACTTATTTACAACTTCCCTTTGATACTTAACTTGACTATGAAAACAAATTAATCATATGCAACTTAGCTTGCAGAAATAAGGCTGGCTCCTGGACTATAATTTTGATTATTATAGACAGATTACGCTTCTTAAATACCTTAAATACTTACATTGAGGTATTGTGGGAAAAGATTTCCTTGTCCAAGTTCCAACGATGTACGCAATGTAGCAGGCTCTAACGAGCTTAAGGTTTTACTTCTTCTTCACAGTTTCCAGATTACCTTCATCACTGGGTTGGAGAAGATCAGTCTAGATTTCATTCCAACATGGTAAGCATTAAGATAAAATTGGGCTTGACGGTCCTGGGCGAGTGTGGCCACAAAAAAATGGAACCTGCATGTGAATCTTCTGTTATAAACCAAGCTAAGCCATGGTTGAGCATGCTGTGTAAATGTAATCCACCCAAAACCAAAAATGGTAGAAAAACCCGCCAAGTTTCCAAAAACGGTCGGCATTTGAAGGTAGTGATATCATTCCACCAGGAAAGGCCGCCAAGGTTAATCCTATTAGCCAAGTTAATCGCACATACTAATAGTTCGAAAGTTAAATGAAAACTAGAACATTGCTACTAACGGTAGCAATCTTCAAGTTTTCATTTTACGTCCAAAGTATTATTCAGTGCGATTAACTTGGCTAATAGGATTAACCTTGGCGGCTTTTCCCTGGTGGAATGATATCACTACCTTCAAAGGCCAACCGTTTTTGGAAACTTGGCGGGTTTTTCTACCATTTTTGGTTTTGGGTGGATATCACAACTTTCATAGGACAGTGAACGTACATAAGGTTACACCGTCTGTTTAGGATGCTTCGATCTCACTTTTGCACACACTGACTAACAATCGCTGATTTCGTTCGCTTCGCTCACTCAATCAGCGCATCCCCTTCAGTTGTTTTGTTTATCCCTGCAACTTCCCCTTAATTTTTCAAGACTTCGTTCACATTTAGTCATGCAGAAACCCCCGAAGGTCGCTGTTACTAAAACAGCAGAACGCGAAGCTTTTTTGGGGGGGGGGGGGGCTATAAACAAAAAAAACCCATTAGCTCGTGTATGCTCGTATTGTTGCGTAACCATCATCTAACGTGTATCCCTTTATTCTTACGCAATCCACGGCAATGTTAATGTTTCTTTATTTTGTCCTTCGTTACAGTTCAGTTTTTAGTTCATCCAGGCTTTTACAATAAATCTAAGGACCAGTCTTGATTGTTCAAGCCATTGTTGCTTAAAATCTTTGGTTGCAACTTGGGAAAAAAACGAAATTTAAATTCGCCGGTGGCAAATTTCAAAACCCTCCCACGCATTTGTCCTGACCCCTACAACCCCCTAACCAACAAAAGGACCATTCTCAGATGACCATGCATCCGTGTGCAAAAATTCAGGTACGTAGGCCTTCGAAATTTTGTGGTAGCCATGAGCAAAAAGTCTATGGGATTTAACATGGGAAAAATCTTATTAGCTCTGACAGTAACATAAAAACAACGTTATTGACGCATCTTTTTCTCTATTATTGGTGGACACTCTTCCTTTAAATTTTAGTTTTTCTTAATCTCTGACCCTTCCCCTTACATTTTCCAAAATTTGAAACATTTTTGTCGCATTGGGATTTATCCTCAACATGCCAAAACATGCTTTCAGTTGCTTACAGTTAACAGACACATGTCTGCTAGTGAGCCGCCTTTTTATCATTAACAATCAATTTTTAACAATCGGATGTCTACAATGGGATGATCTACTGTTACTTGGCGGCGACACACCAGCGTGTGTCTAGATCGTGGACCAATGTTTTGCTACAACCTGCTGCTCCGTGGCACCAACGAATAAAGCTTCTGAATAAACGTAAACAGCCAGCTTTTAAATAGTATGGGTTGCGACGTAAGTCTGTCACTTTTCTTGGAAGAAGTGTCAATGAACTTTTGTCTGCAGCTTTGTCTTGCTGGAAACAGAGGCTGTCGTCTGATCACTGAAGTTAAGCAGCATTGGGCCTGATTGATATTCACTACAAAACCCTTTGAACCCATTGATGTAATTTTGTTTGGCAGTAAATTCCATCAGGCTAAACTTCCCCAAGAATGGGTTAATACAAAGCATTGTTAGGGTCAACTCATGTAATAATACACGGCAGAGCTTTCCAGTATTTACTGCAAATACTGACGTCAGGACTGCTGTTAATAAAAATAAATGATTAAAAAAATATTCGCCATCACCCAACTGGTGAGAGGAAATCAGAAGGGCTTGGGGCCTCTGATACAGCTCCCTGGATTATTTAAGGAATGTCACACTCGCCGCCAAAAAAATTGTATAACGCAGATTGAAGATCAAGAAACCGGACGTTTCAGAAACCGTTGTAGTGGTTCAGTGTTCAACAATTTGCGAAAAATTGGCAAAGAACTAGCATTTACCGTTCCCTCCCTCAAATCATTCCATATTGGGACAACCCTAACTGAAAAAAGTTACTACGGCAGTCTAGACGGGAGGCTGGAACCACAAGTTTAAAATTATGACCTCGCGTACGTTAAATACAAGGCATCAAATCAAAGAAAGGAAGATCAACCCCTTTATATGATGAAGAATTTTATATGTGAGGACAAGATCAAATTTAATTCTTCTAAGCTCCAGCAATGCCAGGTTAAGCCTAGCTAGGCGAGTTGGGTGGTCCACGTTTCTAAGTCCAGGGAGGCCCTTCGTGAAGCGCCGCTGCACCATTTCGATTTGGTTATGTCCATATCAGGTGAGGTGAGCAGGAGAGGAGGAATGAATGTCTTGAAAGCCCATACCTTAATAATAGAATTACCCGAAACATAGCTCCTATTTACAACCACAGCAAGTAGAAATGTCGCACATATCTTCGGCAATGTAATGATGATTAAAATTAGAAGCAAACCAAACCCCTAGGTCCCTTACCTCCACAATAAAGGGTAGGGGAGTAAAGTCAAGTTCATAACCTACACGGTGATTACTGCCACCCACATGGAAAGTTTGACACTTAGATGGAGCCAGCGGCAGCTGCCAGCACTTAGACCAGCATGAAACTTCTTGGATTTATGTAGCTAGATCCGTTGACGTGGTTTGGGAAAGTATTTCCGTCCCAGATTTCAAGTCATTAGCGAATTTAAAGCCATGAGTTTTTTCGTTTGCGGTCTTTAGGTCATTTCAATAAATGATACAGAGTAAGGGACCAAGGACCGAACCCTGGGGCACTCCGCATGGAACACTTATCCAGGAGTAGAATGTTTTTTCAATCGATACTCGCTGACTACGGTTGGACAAGAATGCCTTGATCCAGCCCAGCAGCTTACCCGCAATGACCCAACTGGTAATCTTAAGGAGCAACTTTCGGTGCACTACAGACTCAAAGGCCTTTTTGAAATCAAAGTACACAACTTCAGATGGAATCCCCTCATCAAGGGCACAAGTCCAGCGGTCAAGAATCAGAAGGAGCTGGTGGGTAGCTGACCGGAGAAGGACAAACTCAAACTGGTCCTGGTGTATTATGGAATGATCACACAAATGTTTGATCTTTCTGTCCCGTAAAATTGATTCCATGACCTTGCACGCAACACAAGTAAGTGCAATCGGTCGGTAGTTGTTTGCATCAGAAGGTGAGCCCTTTTTGAAGACAGGCATCACATTTGCTTTCTACCAAATTCCCGGGAGTTCGCCCTGAGAGAAGGATAGAGTAAACAGTTTTGTCAGAGAGTGGTGGTGAAGTAGTGATTCGCCACTGATGTAGTACGAGTTTAAAAAAATTCTGTGCATCTCACGAAACTCTCGCAGACAAAGAAAGCATTTCTATGATGCCCTAACAGAAATTGGTTGACACCCTGGGTAAAAGGATGAAGCATTTAGGATGGGATACGTACATTTTCCCGACACTCATTTTCCGAACAGTACATTTTCCTGACAACGTTTTCTCGACAGTACCATTTCCGACAGAATCTTTTCCCCGACAGGTACCTTCTCCCGACAGGTACTGTTTCTCAACGTGTGACTTGAAAAAAATGTTTAAAGGGACAAATTTAATTTCCTTCTTTTATATTACTGGTCTTATATGAAAAGATGAATACTTCTGCCACCTCTACCCTTAAAACTACAAAAATTGGGCTTAAATGTTGTGGTACTATAGGGACAGAAGACCCTTGTTTTATAATATTGTTAAAGTATTGAACACTTTATTTAAGGATCTACTCTTCTACTTGTAATTCGGTAAAAAATATTTTAAAACAAGCATTTAATTTAGCTTAAAAACTAATACATACAAATAAAATTAGAATAGCTTACATGTAGTAGAAAAAAAATTTGCATAGGAAAAAACCTTAGGCTACACATTTTTGCTTCCTTTTTTTTTTCGAATTTAGGGTTGGGGAGGGGGTAGTAGAAGTGTTATCGAAGAATTTCGCAGAAAATGTTTTTGACATCAGATTGAACAACAATACGAAACATATAGTGTTTCTACTGAATCCTTAAAATAGTGTCCCTGTTGAATCTATATAATCTATATAACTAAGATCGTAATTTTGTTTATTTGTTCGTCCACAGTAGGAATCACTATTATTCTGTGGAAGTCCGTAGTGGGAATTTCGATAAGCTTTATCGTACTGAAGTCCCTAAAGGGAATTCCAGAGGTATGGTTGACTGGGCGGTGGACGAATGCCAACTGTGGTGTTTATTTTGTTAGGAAATTCACCAATAATAGGCAAATGTAGTGACGGTACAGTATTTTCGTGCATAAGAGAAATCACAAAAATGCTCTATAAACTGGCTATGCAGGGTGTCCAAAAGTCCGAGAACACACTCACAACTTTTTAAGAGGTTGAAAGAAAATAGTGAAACTTTGGCAATGTAAGTTTGGTTAAAGGATCTACCTTTTCGTGCAACCGGCATTATGCCAGCCCCCCTTTGGGCCCCAACTTAGAAATATTCAATGGAATGGGGGGTGGGGGGTAAAGGAATACCTAATTTGAAAGGTCTTTATTAGGCGAGTAAATTGCCGCAACGATAGCTTCGATACGATGAGGCCATCCAAAATGGCAGCCGGTCAAACATTAGGAATTTTCTCTACATCATACTCAAACTAAAGTCATCGTAAAGGGACGCAGGTGGCAGCAAAATGCTTCGTTCAATTTATTTCAATCACACCTACATTGCCTTTTGCGGTTTGAAGCCCAGAGTGTGGGCCTCAGTGCCCCCCCCCTCGTTTTTATTCTATTTATTTTTTAAACAACAATTTTTTGTGCAGTTGAAAAAAACTAAAACACTTCAAATTGTATTTTGTTGGTCTAAGTATTTCAGATACGTTTACGTGGAAGTATTGAGGTTTCTCCTTTTTAGGTGTTTTGACTGATCCAGTATTTAATTTGAAGAACAGTGTTTTCCAAGTTTGGTGCATCCTTTCGCCATGGTTTGGTGGTGTTGCCATATTTAAAAAAAATAGTTTTTTCTTCTGTTAGATGTTGAAATGTTACAATAAATAAACTTTTTTCATGATTCTTTGTTGTGATCTACTACCGTGAGTAGTAGATAAATTGGTAGAAAACAAGCCCTTTTGAATAGTCCCCAATCCCCACTGCTGCCCCCCTCCTTCCTTTTTGCAGATGGGGGGGGGGGTTCCTAATATTTTTTTGCATTTTTTTTAATACCTAGTTTTTTTTAATTGTAGCTAGTTTGTCACCGTGTGCTTATTTTAAAAATGCTCAAAATTTCTCTTTAACCAATACTATTATGTACATGGTTATAATAAAAGTTGAACAGTTTTCCTTAACAAGAAAACAAAAGAAACGTAGTGCATAGTGGAAATGGTTATTAAAAAAAACTGGAGGAAAAAATTAGCGTTTGCTTTGTCACAACCTCAAAAGGCCAATGACCTGGTATACTTTCACTTTTACTGCATAGCGGAAATGGTTGCTTTGTCATGACCTCAAAAGACCAATGACCTAGTATACTTTCACATTTTACTGCATAGCAGAAATTGAGGTAAAACCAAAACCTTGAAATGTCTCCCTTCCAGGAAAAAGTCAGAAAAATTTTAAACAAAAAACACCAAAAAGCAATAAGCAATGACAAGCATCGGCCCCCTTGCCCTGAATTTTTTTTTTCATATTGGCGAAAAAATTAGCAATATTGCTATATTCAAAAAAACGGGGCCAATTTTGAATATGACTAATTTTTTCCTAAATAACATTTTTTTTTGGGGGGGGGGGAGAAGTATGACAAAACTTTTATGGGACATACAATTCTACACAATAAGGTCAGGGAAAAAGTTTGGTAAATGTGGATTTGCTTATCAAAAACTCAATTTACACGAGCCAGATGTCAATGTCAGAAGGAAAGATGTCAATGGGACAGAAGTCAATGTCAACTTGCAATGACGATGCCTATGGTTGACTTCTCTCTCCTGGGAGTGTGCAGTGCACTCTGCAACTATTGGCGAAGAGCCGACGAAGAAGGCTAACCAGAAAACCCAATTTGCACACCACTAAATGTTTTACTGAATTTTTTCTGAATTAATGCTTTAAAATTATGTTATTCACTCGCGTTACATAACCTACCAAGCTAATCTAAACTAACTGAAAATAACAACAAAAGCACACGAAATGCAATCGTTTGTACAATTCAGGTTTTTCATCTACCCAACTTCCCGGGGCAAGGACCAAGCTCTGTAGCCGAGGTCGCTCTATAGTGTCTGCATTTACGTCTTTTTGAATAATTTGTGAGAAGTATATACATGTTTCTTGATCCCTCGGTTTTGGTGATGCGAAATGGTACTTGGGTGAGAGTAAAGTCGGTTATTATAAAATTAAGTGATTTTATTGTCATGTAGCATCAACAGTCTGGTTAACATAAGTGGCCTTGAACAAAAGCCCGAGCATACCAGGAAAAACTAACCGATATTTATGTAGGCCTAGAGAGATGGGCTCGTATGATTTTGTTCATCCAAAGGTATGTACGTTTGATTATTTTTAGAATACAACAAGCCTTTATATAATCCATCTGCCAATATTACTGTCAACACTGTCATAAACTAGTGCCTAACCCATGATTAAAATCTAGAATTGTAAAAACATACAGGAAGGGGAGGAATCGTGAGTGTGTGATGGAGCCTACAGCAAAAATTTTATGAGAGACGCATCATCAAAATTATAGGCAAAAAGGCTTGGAAAAAAGTTTAGTTCAAGGGCATTTCAAGTATTGAAAAAGGACCAAGCCACGAGGCTTTTTATTTATTTTTACTATTTTGAAAATGATACGAAAACGCTCAAAATTTTTATTTACCCTGAAACAACATACATACGCACATGTCAAGAAATAAAGTTGAATAATTTTTCTTTAACGTATAGGCCTACACGCACATTTTGCAATTATTCAGATCAGTTTGACATTTTTTGTTTGTATTTTTCGTAACCAACAGATTTCGTTTAGCTACAAAAACACGGTAACAGCCACATAACTTACTTTCCAATTTTTGCCATTATTTAGGGTGAAATTAAAATTCTAGATTATTGATATTGACTAAAACATTGCTAGATGCATGACCTAGTCGGGTTTTTGGGTGCATTTGGCAATTTGTTCATCACAATCCGCCAGTAATACTGTTTAACCCTTTGAACGGGCCACGTATATTTCATAATTAGGCATTTTTCCACTCGTATTTAACACAGGAATCTTTAGCTCCTACGAGTACCACGTGCAAGGTGTTAAAGATCAAAACACTTTAACACGCAAGGTAATGATGGGAATGCAGAGGGGGTGAGGTAACAGAGGGTTATCTGAGGGGAGGGGGTTATTGTAGCTTTAGTATTTTCAAAGTTACTAATTTTCTAAGATGGATAGGATAAGAAAATGGATTATCAGTACAAAAAGCAAAAATTCTTAGTTTGTAGCAATTTAAACATAAAATTAGATTAAAAATAGCATATCCAAAACTGTTGGAAATAGAAAGTGCATTATCACTAAGGTTTGACTTGCCAAGGGGCACAAAGTTGAAAATAGTTTTGTTTAGTTTAACATTTAAGGGATTTTAAAAGCAACTCTTTGCATAGTGTTCTTTGCATTTACGAATTCAGCAATATTAAAATCAACATTCTTTGTCTTTCTTATGAGGCCACAGTAACGGGAGAAAGACAAAGCCAAAAAATTGAATTCTTGGACACAGCGTCATTCATTTCTATCGGGTGTCAAGGTAGGAGTAAACACCCTTGTTTGTCTGTCTGGCTTGTTTGAATGACCCGTCATACCAGAATGTTGGCTTTAGTCTAGGGCGTCTTGAGACTTTTGCCTGAAAATTTACATAAGTATCTCATCCTTAGATCGTGTCTAGAGAAGGACAGTTGTGAAATATTGCAGTTTTCGTATTTTGCAGAGAATTGAAAAAAGAGTTGTGAAGTGATTTCCGTTATTTGAAGTTTAGTGTTAGCCTCTTCTCCCCCGGCGGGGGGGGGTGGTGTTACAGTGCTTGCAAGTAGAGATTGTTCATATACTGAAAATAGTAGAAAAATATTTTTTACACTGGAAAATACTGGAACATACTTGAAAGTTATTTTTTACTCAGAAATATTATCCCAACCCTAATATTATTATTATGAGCCATTAATTTTTCGCATGCAGTTATGATTTGCCCTTGCCACATTTCTGATAAAATTTTGAGTATCTCGTTTCGATGCAGGGCATCGCCTGCCAGTGTGGACTTATACAAAAGCCTAAGTCTCTTTATCAGGTCATTATAAGTTTCATAATATTTACAATCCACTCTGCTACCTGCATGCCAGTCCATTGCCAGTCCATGCCAGTCCCTTTTTTCTTGACATCGTCCCAAATAGAAGCGATAAGTCTTGTACTAGGCTCTCCGATTAGATTTTGGTTTATTAGTATTTGGGTCATTGTTGTCATAAATAGCGTTAGTATTTTTTAACATGGAAGCTGCTTTAACTTCCGGCGTGATGGAAGTTTCTTTTAATTCTTTGTAAATTAGCAAATTCCACAACTCGCGCCTCCCTACGTACTGTTGGTTTTCGACAACTATGTCATTTTTAAAGATTTTAACTGTTTTATTACCGAAGGCCAGCTCACCTTTTTTCTTATCATACTGTAGTCTGAATACTGGGTCAGTGTCTTTGGGATTTTCAAAAAATTTTACCAAGAAATATTCAGCAGTGTCTCCAATGTTCTGACCAGGTAACAAACTATCGAGGGACCTTAGCGTGGTGATGTTAGGAAGGTCAGGCAGGGTAGAAATGCATCTAGCTTGCACCGCAGAATTCGTAGGGTTGAGTTTAGGACCAGTGCTCATAGAGGCATATTCGGTTTGTTACCGGGAGGAATTCGCATTATAGGAGCTTTAGCTGGTGTTGAATATTCGGCGAGACTGAAATTGAGAGGGGTCGACAATGTCTTCTCACTAGGAGTAACAGCTTTGATAAACCCAATACTTCGTAGTCATCCTCTTCACTTTCATCATATTTGTAAGCTTTAATCGGGGTTGTCTGTGTGGCTAGAGTGTTTTTAATTGGGATAGTTTGCGTGGCTAGAGTGTTTTTAATAGGCATAGTTTGCATGGCTGCACCGAGCACCAGTCTCGGTTTCAGCATGCTTACTACATGCTTAAAAAATTCTTGTAGCAATTCTTCTTGTTCTTTCTCGCCCAAATGTCGATTTAAAAACTTTCTAGGCAAACGTTTTTTGAGTTTTGCGATTTCTCATTTTGTTTCCATTCTTTTGTTTAATAGGCAAAAATGAACATCTAATTCTCCTCTCATTTAACGTTTTGTTAATTGCTAAAAATCCGTAAAGGGTTTTCCAACAATTTTGACACGACATTTTAAACTCTGAAAATTCCATGTCAAGGGCAACGTGACTGCTTAACTTCTGGTGAGTAGCAGGATTCTTTCAACTCTCTAGAAACTAGCAAACTCCAAAGCCCGCGTCTCCCCATATACTGCTTCTTCCTGACCGTAATGTCATTTTCAAAAATTTTAACCACTTTGTTCCCTATGGTCAGCTTGTCTTTATTCATGTTGTAAAAAAGACAAGCGAATTAGTTTCCTTGGGATTTTCGAAAAATTTTGACAAGAAATATGCAGCCGTTAGTCCGATAATCTGACCGGGTTACAAACTATCGTGGGACCAGAGAGTGGGTATGTGGGGTAGCTCTGAGGGAGTATAAATGCGTTTAGCTTGCACCACAGAATATGAGGGGGTAACTTCAGGGCCGGTGCTCGTAGAGGCGTATTCAGTTTTGGCCTCGGGAAAAATTTGCCTTATCGGAGGACTTGAATATGCGGTGAGACTAAAACTGGGATTCTCACTAGGAGTAGCGACATCGGAAGGAGTCAACGATAAGTCCGTTTCGTAATCATCCTCATCACTTTCTACCTCTTTGTCATTTGTATCTCCCCTCGTTTAACGTTTTGTCAATTGATAAAAACCCGTAAGGTTTTTTCCAACACGTTCTGTACAACGTTTTAAAGCCCGAAAATTCTATGTCGGGGACAACGTGATTTTCATAAACGTGTTTCAAATTTAACTCATCCACGGGGAAAAGAATTAATAAATTTGCATTGTCTCTGACCACTTGTTTAGGAATTCTTGTGTAGGACAGACTGCAGTAAAAAACATCGGCATTCGAATGATGTCCTTGAGCAAAGTAGTGCTCAATGTTTTTTGTTTATCTAAAAGGCAATCGTCAAACAGAATAAGGTTTCTAAATTTTGGGTCCAGTTCTTCGGGCGGAATTTGAGAACCATGAAAAATTAAAACATCACTTCCAATTTTTTCCTCAATTTCGGTAAATATAGACTGCAATGCTTTGTACTATGGTTGACACAAAGTTTTACTGTAAATAAATAATCCGTCATAATCCAACCATCGTTTGTTACAGATGAAATTAAATAGTAAGTTAGTTTTTCCACAATTTGCGGGCCCTATAATTAAGCATATGATAATGAAGGTAAGAATCGGTGATTTTTCGGTTCTTTCTTGGGTACAAAAAAGTCGTTGTTTTTAATTTCATCACGTTTTTTATTTACATATTTTTTTTAATGCTTACAGAGATACTAAACTCATAAAGTCTTCATCTGAAAACTTGCCACTGGAGATGTCTGGATGCACCACTCCATATTCACCGGTGCACCACAACTTCATGTTACTGGGAGAATCGTTAGTAACGTATACTGCATTAATTCTCCCGGTAACTTCCGTCAAGTTTAAAGCACCGTAAGATGGGAAGTTAAACCACGGTTTGTCTATAACGTTTTTGTTAAGTTTACCTTTTGTTTTGTAGATATTTTTGTAAACCAAAGTTTTAAGACAGCGGTTTATCGCAGTCACTTGCCTTTTCACAAGAGGAGTAACAGGGAGAAGAGTTGTGCATAGAATTAGGATAATTGAACTTGCTCAAGGAAATTGGTTTCTGATCTTCACACTCGATCTCTAGTTTTTAGAGATGTACCGTTTAAGATTTTTCAACAATATTTGAGTTTCCGGTTCACTGGGCAAAATCCACTTTTATATTTAGATTTTTCGTTCGAAAAGGAGTTCCCGTACCCTTTAAATCGTTAAACTGTATGGAAGGAGACCTATACTTTAAACCATCGTTAATTTTTGTTCCTTTATCAACTTTAACTTTCAGCAAGTTTTTTTTGCAAGAGATTGGAGAGATTTGTTTGCCAGTTTGGTTGAGACATCTTGAGGTTTATCTATATTCCTTTTTTAAATATTAAAAAAAAATGGGGGGTCAATCTTCCGAGTAAATTGATTCGAAGCAATTCATTAAAGACAAAGTTTGTGAGAATAAGACGTGCGAAATAATGTGAGAAATAAAAAGAAAACACGACTGCCATGGTTGAAACTCGAACCCGTAACAACTGCTGACTAAGTCAGGGATATTAATAGTACGCGGATGTCCTGGGTTCTAGTGCTTGTTGGGACAGTTGTGTTTTCTTTTTTTTTAGGTTATTGCATCTCGAATTCTCATAAACCCAGTCTTTTAATGCACGTTGTTTTGTTTCATTCCTTACTCGTAACCGTTTACTTTTTTGTGCTGTGGAACATTTTCAATAAGTCTCTAGTTTTATTGGTACTTCTGACTTCAGTTTTTGCAGGTTTTCCATTCAAATATAAGTGAAGCTTAAAACAAACTATTAATACAAACCTTAAAATATTCAGTTATTTTCAGAAAAATTCATCGTACATCCTTTTTTTGGCTCAAAAATACTTTTTCAGCTTTTCTGTTCAAGGCCA
>JAHWFP010176836.1:23008-66488 GCA_023313725.1 Lithobius niger
CGTACATTTAAAAAAAGTGTCTGTCAATAAGTTTGGATAATCGTTGAAAAGGACGAGAGGGGAAGGAGGTGAAGTAGTGGGAGTTGGTCCGAGAGGACAGCCTGGACTAGGGTACATTTTAACCCCCCAAAACAACTACGACATGCAAAGCAAGCATGTAACTAAAGTAGGAGCTGCTATCGAACCTGAAGATGCAGTAAATTATTCTCAGATTGGTACTCTAGCAACAGACGTTCAGAAACTTAAAACCGACTTGTCTCCAACCATTACTCTGCTCAGCGATGAGTTGGCTTCCGCCATTTTTAGCATCAAACAAAATGCGTTATACTTAGATGAAGTTGACGGGAATTTTTACACCAAGAAGAAGCAAATTAAGGACAGTGCTTTTCCCGGGCACGCTGCTGATGCAGCATCGAAAGTATACGTTGACAGAAATTGCTTATTTCAGGACGACCAGAAAGTGTACTTCAATGCAACGCACAAGCAGATTAGAAATTTAAGCGATGCTACTTTGGCGAATGATGCTGTTACTAAGATATTCGTAGACAACAATTGCTTGTTACACGATGATCGGAAAGAGCACTTTAATGCTGTGAACAAACAGATTAGAAACCTAAGCGAACCAACTTTGCCGAGTGATGCGGCTACGAAGAAATTTGTGCATGAAAACAGTTTCATGCTGATAAGTTTCAGCATGAAAAGCCCTTTGGAAAAAGCGAGCGATTGGTTCGTTAATTCCGGTCCTGTCTCGAGCTTCGTGTGTACAAGTTCAGGTTTAATTCATAAAGCAATTTTATATTGTAGCGATCCGAGTGTTGCACTAGTTACTAAATGCAAAATAGGAACGAGAGCCCTTTACATTACTAAACTAAAGGACGAGCATTCGACAGCTAATGTTTTCGAAATTCCTTACATAATACAAAAATAATTTGCCATCGCTGTAAAGGCATTCGAAGAGTTTCACCCAGAAGACGTTTATTTCCAGTTAGATTTGCACGTAACTTTTCATTAGATGACTCATCTCATCCTATTTAAAACAGCTTCGTGATTACGAGCCTTAGAGAAAGTGCTTAAAAAAATAAGCAAAAATGACCGCACCAAATCTGGTCAAAGTTTTGTACACGTTCGTAATTTCATTTTATTCCCGGTCTGGGGAGGACCCATGTTGCCAAAACTATCGAAATAACAAGGTTCTCCCGAAATGAGGTCCTGAAATGAGGTTCTCCAGAGAAGTGAGGACAAAATTGTTAGGTGAACGAATCTGCTGGTAAGGAATCTATGTGCGACCCAAAACCATAATTTTATATCATCAATTTTATGCTTCTTGATAGGGACGAGATTCACCTAAACTATAGTGGGAAAGTGGCCCTTCAAACTGAGCTCTCAAGTGTTTTATTTAAGACCCAGGTAAACCAACTGATGTAAAGGGGACGTTTCAGAGGGCTATTGCTCATTACCCATTTATGGCGGAGACTGCTCCAGAAGTGCGCGGGCCAAAAATTGACCACATCAAATGCCTACTTGTAAATGCCCGCAGCTGCATTGCTAACGTTAATGATTTCCATGACGTGCTGTCCTCGGCCGTCTTTGACCTTTTATTTATTGTTGAATCCACAATAACAGCTTTTACAGATTCAATGGTTCTGGGTGGCAACCCATACTGCATTTTTAGGAGGGATCGTGGTTCTAGAGCGGGGGGCATATGCCTCGTTTATCGGCCTAATATTTGCATTTCAATGTAGCACGAACATCGAGGCTTTAGCGGCAACTTTGGTTCCTTCTCAGGTAAAATGCACTCTATGCTACATTCCGGATGGTTTTCACAAGGATACACTCATGCTGATGTCAAGTTTTATAACCTCTGAGCTGAGCGATCAGTCTCATGTTGTACTGGGGGATTTCAATCTTTCCTCTGTGGACTGGAGTCAGGTCCGTGCCTCAAATGCCCACCAACAGCATTTCCTAAGCGATTTAGTGGAATCGGGCCTTAAACAACTGGTCACAGAACCAACTAGGGGCGGGCAACAGAACTTTAGATCTGATTTTTTCAAATGATGACTGACTGGTGTTCGACATTTAGGTGGGGCCAAACCTAGGCCTTAGCGACCACCACACTGTCGAGTTTAAGTTGATTGTGAACCAGTCAAAATGTAAACGAAGCATCACTGGTCGAGGGATTGACTTCAATGCACTCAAAACTGAATTGTCTATGCTAAATTGGAAAATTGTTCTTGAAATAGACACCAATGTTGAGGAAGCTTCGACCATCTTTTCTAATATTATTGCGAATGGGGTAAACAATTGTAGTAAAACTCTGCATACCCAAACTTTACGCAGGAGTAACTTACCAGTCGAGATTACTAAGGTACGGAAAAAAAAACTTGCAGCTTGGAAACTGTATAAATCTGACAGGTTTGTTTCACATCTTCAAAGGTTTAGTGAGTTTCGCAGAGTTTATCCGGCGGCATTTGAGCACGCACCTTAAAATCAAGGAGACTAGGCTTAACTAGTTCTCCGAGTGCAACAACTAGTTCTCTTTTTAGAGTGTATAAAACCAAAACGGATTCTTCTAGAACCATTCTTCCACTTCTGAAGGATAATGTTTTTGTGACCAATTCCAAGAGCAAAGCCGATATCTTCAACTCGTGTTTTGTATCAAATGGAGTTGTGGATGACAATCAACCATGCCTAGCTTTAGACTGTAATCATATTGCTAACAGGCACGATTTGGTGCAGTTTACCCAAAAAAAATGTGCCTGCCGCCCTGACCTCTCTAAAACCTAACCATGCTGTAGGACCTGATGGTCACTCCGCGTGTTTGTTTCGCGAAATCCGTAATTTTATATACAAACCCTTGGTCCTTTGAAGCCAGTACTTTACCTTCAGTCTGGTCTACAGCCAAGGTGGTCCCAATTTTCAAAAAGGGTAATGCGGCGGACCCTCGAAACTATAGACCTATTTCGTTGACTTCAGTTTCTTGTAAGGTTATGGAATGGATTATACGGGAACACATGCTCCGATTTTCTAAGAAAACAAATCTTATACGGACCGATCAATTTGGCTTCTTGCCAGGAAGGTCAACCACTTTACAGCTTTTGAAAGCCCTTGACACCTGGTCCGAGGCGCTCGATATCGGAGTCCCGACCGATGTGATTCTTTTTGATTTTAAGAAGGCATTCGAGTTGGTTGTCCACCGTAAATTATTAATGAAACTTGATCATTCTGGTTTTGGGAGAATGCTTTTGAGGTGGCTAAAATCCTTTCTGTCGAATAGAACCCAATTTGTCATGGTGAAGACTCACCATGAACCTCGTTGAATGTTATTAGTGGAGTGCCACAGCGATTGGTTCTTGGACCTCTCCTTTTCATAATTTACCTTAATGATCTTTATAGTAGCTCCAACACTTGCGAACAAAGTAAGTTTGCTGATGATTTGATCAGCCATTCTCCCATATTAGATGACACTGGTGCCTGTCTCCTTCAAAGGGAGATTGATGAAGTTTATAGCTGGTCAATTAAGTGGCAATTGCCCATCGCAAATTCAAAATGTATGTCATTCTACATAGGAAGCAGAAACCAATGTCACTCTTACAGTATGGACCGCACCGTGTTACCAGATGTTTCCTCAGTAAGAAGTTCAGGTGTCCGGATTTGTTCCACCCTTAAACAAACGATGCATTGTAACCATATTGTAAACAGTGCTCTAAATCGCCTATATATCGTCAGACGCGTTTTTTCATCGGGTGACACGCATATTCAGCTCTGGGCTTTTAAAGTTTATGTCAGGCCATTGCTTGAGTATGCTTGCTAAGTTTGGGCTCCCAATCTTTTAAAGGATATTGATCATCTCGAATCGGTCCAGCACCGTTTCACCAGGTCCTTGAAGGGCTTCAAAAATCTACCATACGCGACCCGCCTACACCGTCTTAAACTCGACTCCCTTGAACTACGTCATCTAAAAGGCAGATCTTATTCTAACCTTTTAAATTGTAAGGGGATTTCTACCTATAGATATCCCTTTATTCGAGTTATCAATGATGAAACACACTCGAGGACATATGTAAAACTTGTGAAACCGCCAGCCATGTTGGAGGTCCGCAGATCTTTTTTTGCAGTTGGGTTGTCACACCATGGAACTCTCTTCTTGCGGATGTGGTTTCGGTGGCTACTGTGGATGCTTTCCGTCATCGTCTGGGGGGAGTTGATCTGAAACGTTTCCTAAAAAGACCCGAGTTTTGTTTTATCTGATGTTTTTTGTTTTAAAATGTACGGATCGGTGTAAGCGGCTCTCAGTCCTGCCGTTTCCTTTACACCCTAACTGGTATTCAAACCACATATTATTATTATTATTATTATTAAATGATGGAATAGGCTACCCAGTGAATTCCGTCTCCATCTTGGAAATGTTCCAAGTTTACTATTTCATTTTCACCAGTAGGCCAAAGTTTTAAGAGAAGCGTGTCTTAACTAAAAGTACCTCTGAATTTTGGAATTTCATTACTCTAGCCAATCCGTTTAAATCAAAGTTTGTTAAAGGTTTATTAAAGTGGATTAAACCTTGGGTGGTCTTAAGTAAAGACCTCTGCTACGGGGCAATCTTTTTTGCTTCTTCATTGCCTAATTTTTTTCCTCGAGCCAGAACCTTCCACTTGCTTGTGATGTCGCACGAGTTCAGCCAGAATTTTTGCATCTTTTGTGCCTTTTTTACGGCAGATACCACCCCTGCAGTTCCATGCACCAATCCTCCAATCCCAGCTAAAATCGGTCCTAGCAATGCCAACGGCAAAAAGCCGCCTTTCTTTTTTGTGATCTTGTTTTGAGCGCCATATCTTTATTATTATTATCGTTATTATTTAATAAACAACTTCAACTTTGCCTCTGTCCAACTTTAGATTCTTTTTGCTGTCTCCAATGAGCAGAGCACGACAAGTAGTGTTAGCTGGCAATGCTGTTCTAAACTTCAGTTTGACTTGTACATCCACAATTCCAGATTGAAGCCTCTTGGACTGTTTGGAGCAATCCAACACCAAGAGATGATTGGCTTTCTTCAACTGAAACAAGTCAAAACTGAAGTCGTTGGTGTCGTAGCACGGCTGCCTAAATTACTGCGCCATTCTTTACAAGCTGACGTAATCTCCAGTAGAATAATTTGCGTTCAGATCGAAAAAAGGATTTCTTTCTGTATTTAGAATCACGTGAGCATCTTGCAGACTGCAGTGATCAAACACGCCAAGATTTTTAATTAAAGAGTCCTGCCTGTTTGTTTGAAAAGCTAGAACTATCCACCTAGGTTTTCAACCGCGGAAGTAGTCAGCACGCGCCAGGTGAAGCTAGTATTTTGAGGGAGCACGCAGCTATTGTAATGCCAGTGCCTAAATCCTAAATCCATGGTCGCTCCGTGGCTGATAAGATTTTAGAGTTTAAGCTTCTGCTCGACAGAGGCAGTGACATGTGGAACGATCCAGCTGATGCTACTTAGAACGACTTAGCCATTGGCTGCTGCCGCTGCTTTGTGTCGCTCGCTCTCATGAGTTTGAGCACGTGTTTAGTTCCGTAGATTAGCTTATCGTAATTTTCGAAAAATCCCATGATGTGTTTCAGAGGGACGGCGAATGTAAAGCTTCCCTTGGGAGTTGTTTCAATGATGATGGACGCATGCCACTGTTTGAATCCCAAGTTGTCGGTTAGTTCAGCCACGACTGAAGCCACACTATCCAGCGCCCAGCACTGACCGAGCAGAGCTGGTTGCTCCGCCGAGCCGTAGGTGAGCAGTTCTTCATCAGATTACCGAACCCCGGATAATTTAACTCGTCGACTTGTTTATCACCGAGATGGTATTTGATATTAGAAAACAGGAACATGGGAGCATTATTAAGCAACGCGGCTACGTCAGTGTAGGCATAGGCCGAGTCATTGTCCTTCAGCAACCTCACTTTAATCAGGAGGTAACTGTTGGCAACGTGCAGATATAAATCTTGGTTTTCTACGTGTATGCGGATTTCCGAATTTACGTTGTTGAGATTGGTGCCAACAATAGGATTGTATTCGTGGTAGGTGTAAGACTCGACCGATGAATCGTACACCAAAGGTTCATTGATTTTTAAGTAATCTTCTGGGTGTTGTTATGAATTTGAGGAAAGCTTTGTTTCTAAGTGTCAAACCATTTGTTTTTTTATTATTAGGGTTAAAATTAAAATTTAGAGTGAGTCCTTTCCCTTTTTTTCCCAAAACGAGCATTTTAACTTTTTAAAATTTAATTCGTAGATCTCAAATGAAGTCGTACCGTGAGCATCTCACCATTTAAATCCAATGGTTCGTTGATCTGAGACGTGAGTTAAACTCTTATACTTCTGATTAACTTTGTAGTGACTGGGAGGTAAATTAAATGATGCGGGGACTAATTTTGTATTAATTGGGATAAAAGGAATGTAAAGTGGGCTGGGTGTTGCTGTTTAGGTACGAATTGCCGACGATATCCATGTGTACGAAAATTGTGTTGATGTTCATAATGTCGACTGTATTTTGACTTTCTTAACTTCTCATGTAGTTTCCTAAGTCAAACCCCAAAACTGGAACCAAACTCTTGTCACCTGAAAATGATATTCCGTATTTCGGATCGGTAATTATCAAGTTGGATTTTGAAGTGTTTAGATTCGGAAGAATCGTAATAGCATCCGTGCTGTGCCCATTCGCATCTATCGCTGACTTGAGAAATTTATTCAAGTCATAGATTTCGTAAGCTCTGGGACTTACTAACAGTTTGTGCCATGAAGCGCCAGCATCAGTATTGTACTGAATTTCGTTATTTTTTGACGTGATGTTGTGTATGCTGTTATAAGTACGGTATCTAAATTAAGCAGAGCCAATTCGTATTTTTTTCAGAGTCCAAATGAATGGGTGTGTTTAGATGAATTTTCAAATCGGAGTCATTGCCGGTGAAAATAATCAAACAGGAATCCACAATGTCTTTTTTTAAAGATATGTAAAGATTGGGCTATAGCAAAAAAGAACAACCGTAAAGAACTCGAGATGAAATATTGCATCAAATGGAAACGTTCGACTCCTAACCAGTTGAAGGCCCTAGTATCTACAACTTCACTAAACAACAGACCGATGGAGATAGTGTTTTGCGATGTATGCGGCACAAGTCAAAGTGGGAAAGGGACTCGTGAACAAAATCATGGATAACTTGCCCGTTGAAATGCGTTTACCGGGGAATCAATACTGCGGCCCTGGAACTCAGCTGAAGAAGCGACTGGCACGAGGAGATCCTGGAATAAATAAACTAAATGAAGCTTGCAAAGAACATGATATAGCTTACGCCGAGAGCTCAGACTTAAAAGATCACCATGCCACCGATGAAGTTCTATTTTCAAAAGCTCAATGGGTGAGACAGGATCCATCTCTGGTATGGAAGGAAAAACTAGCCGCTTCCTTCGTTAAGAAAATCATGAAAACAAAACTCAAGTTCGGAATGGGAGATAAAAAAAATGGATCACCTCGTAAACGAACTTCACAAACTAATGCGGAAAAATTTTCCGAGACGGAAGGTGATTGTACTGGGCTTAAACGATGTATGGCAGGCTGACTTGGTGGAGATGATACCGTATGCTAAGCTAAATAAAGGATTTAACTACCTACTGACTTGCATTAACGTCATGTCCAATTTTGCTTGGGCCATTCCTCTTAAATCTTAAACTGGTCTAGATGTTACCGAAGCTCTCAAGAAGATACTATCAAAAGCGACTGCCCCTAAAAATTTAAAAGTCGATTTAGGTAGTGAGTTCTACAATAAAGACTTCAAAGCGCTACTTAGGTGCCATAACGTCAACATGTACTCTATGTATTCTGACAAGAAAGTGAGCGTGGTTGAACGTTTTAAAAAGAATGCTGAAAACTCGAATTAGAATAAATTCACCAGGCAGGGGAATTACAAGTGGATACACATTATCGACGAGTTGATTTCACAATACAACGACACGCTTCATTCCACCACAAAACTGAAACCTAGGGAAGTAACCAGACGTCACGATCTGTTACTGAGACGAACTAGCCCTAAACAACTGCTAAAGAAACCCAAGTTCGCCGTAAGGAAATAAAGTTAAAATTTTCGACAAAGGATATTTGCAAAATTTTACCAACGAAGTATTTACGATCTGTAAAGTGCAAAAAAAACCTACCAGTTATGTATCTTTTGAAGGACGAGTCAGGTGAACCGGTGCTCGGAGGTTTCTACGAACAGGAAATTCAAAAAACCCAAGTTCCAGATTTATTTCTATTGGCGGAAGTATTATGTAAAAAGAGAGGAAAAGATGGAAAAATCCTTTATTTCGTTAAATGGAAGGGCAAAGACTCCAAGTACAACAACTGGATGGATAATATAGATAGTTTAAGCTGAATTCACGTGCCCATAAGCTTGAGTACCGACTGCATCGTCGCAGACCCATCTTGTCGTCGTAGGGACTGAAAGCCAACTTGTTGATGGTGACGATTTTTAGTTTGTGCACCTCCAAACGAATGTAAGACCCCAGAGTTCTCACGAACGCTATTTTTAAACAGCACATTCTTGTACGTTTCGTGCACCACATGTGCTGTTTTCTTAAGGCCTTTGCAAGCCATTTTGTTCTTCCCATCCTATTGTAAAACACTGTAGAGCTTCGACTTTAACCCTACAAACCCGGAAATTAGGCACCCTACGCTCTCGTCTTTCATCTTCCCCAATACTTTGTTCTTTGGGGTAGTCCGATGTATCGAACAACGACGCATTTTCTTACATATCTTTGTAAATATCGTCCGTTTCTATCGGATAACACAAACTATCTGTATCCATGACTAGGAGTTTACATCTCTCCGGTCCGTACTTTTTCATCATGTGGTCGTTGTGAAACCGGTAGACTAGTAACTCTGACAATTCCAAGATGCTAAAACCAACCACGATGGGTTTGTTCGAGATGATGTTTGTGGGAGTCTTTGTAAAAATTACCAAATCCTCTCTTAGAGAAGTGAAACTCGTGGTACGTGGATGAGACGCGACTTTCTCTTTCGTCGTTGCTATCAAGACGTTGTTTCTCTTGCGCTTGTTTTCGATGTCTTACTGAAAATCGAATTATTCACCAGTTTGTACAGGTTTTTGTCAAAATCGTTAGTTGCTGTTTGCCGTTTCTCGGTATTAAACTCGATGTAAGGTTTCAGCCAAGGCGCTTGCTTAAAACTGATTGCTGTGTATTTTCTTGAGAACCATGCTGAGAGAAAGGTAGTATTTTAAATTCCTATAGTGCACCACGTACTTTTTCTTGAAGAAAGGTTAGCTTTAGGCCTTTGCTGTAGTTAACCGCAAGTCCTGGATTGCCCAACGGTTGAAAGGAGAGTGTATTGACTTTGTGATTTTCATGTGATCTGGGGCTAGCGGGAAATCATTGTGCGACGCATGAAGCATCTCCGGGTATTCCAAATCCACTTTCAATATCAGCCCCGTATCACTGTCATCTCTGTAATTATCGAGATTTATATCTTCGAGCCAGTCTTCCGGCACCCATCCGTACTCTCCGGTAGATAAATACTCGCACATAACACAGCCGTACAAGTTGTTGAAGTCCAAAAAAATGTTGTAAGAATTCTTTTTATCAGGGTCGAAGCTAGATGTTATGTAAGGGTTGTGGGCTTTTCAAGCTATAAACGAGACACCACCTCTTATACGCTTTTCCACCATAAGATGCATGTCAATGTTAGTGAAGAGATACAAAGACACACCTGTCCACTTGAGAGCCACGTCCCAAGATGAGGGTGGGTGTAGAAGTGTAATGGGAAGGTTCCAATCCGTAATTAGCCAAACTCGTCGCTCTAAAGTTTTCAAACACATTGGCTAAAAGCCTGACATCTGTCTACAAGTACAGGTCGTAGTAATCTCCAAACGTTTTGCATTTGCCTAAATCCCAAATCTTCATCGCGTGTTGATAAGATTCGGAGCAGATCGCTCCTTTCAGCAATGAGGCAAATACCGACATGGGAGGTAAACAATTCTCCTCAACCACTTTAACATTTGTCAGGTATTCGTAGGGAAACACACCTTTTTGCTGAAGGCCTCGTACGAGTTCCATGGATTCACCATCAAAAAGCTTTTCCATGAAAATAAAGCTATTTAAGTTTGAAGCTAGAGTTTCAAACGATGCCGTCATCGCTTGACTATCTATGAAAGTAAAACCACTCAATTTCATGCTGCTGATTCTTTCTTTGTTCTTAGTGATGTTCCTGACATTATGCAGAGCCTTCAAATCTTTAAAGGAATTCAAAGCCTTCACGACGAAATAACTGTCGTATTTTTCGAAATTATGCATAACAAACGCTATGTTTTGTTCAAAGTGTAAGCAAAGGTACACTTGCTGTGCTTGGCACTTCTAAATTCACCGGTGATGTGAATTCTCATACTTTCGTAAACCCGTTAAACTTTTCTTGGGGAGGGGTAAATGCTCCTTGTTTGCAGATATGGCACACCGCAGCATCTTTGTACAGCAACCACTCCTCCTTGGTTAAACGTTTCATTCGTTGTTTGAGGGAATCCACGTAAGCCACAATCTTTTTCTGCTCCTCTAATATAGATTCGAAGAAAATTTGCATTCAGTCTACTGCTCTGTACAACTTTTTGGAAAATACTCCACCTAAGTGGTCAACAATCACGAAGGCAAAACTGCATCTTGGTGTATGTGATTAACTCTGGTGTATGTATCGTTTCCATCGCAACTGGAGACTGGGTGCAGCACCACTTCAAAATCCACGTAAGCTATGTACGTTTTGAGCTCGTTCTTGAAATCTTTAAACTGGATAACGTAATTGTCAGGCAATGAGGTCTTTTGAAACGGAACACCCTCGCAAGAAGGAAGGTGGTAGTTTTCATACCTGAAACGATTTCGAAAACCGTGTAAGCAATGCCTGCAAAACTACCACAAGCGCTTGTTGAGGTTGAAACTCGCGATGAATTTGTCGAAGTCTTTTATCGTCACGTAGTGTCCGTAGAGAAGAAGCAAGTCAACGTGATGTTTACTTTCAACTAAGGAACTCACGCGATAAATGCAAGGCTCGTCATCCCCGAAACCAAAAATAGATACCGAAATGTTGTTGGCTTTTTCGAACGCCACGATTTTGGATAAAGGAACGGGGTCCAACACACCTACGACTAACTCGTGTGCACAAGACAGGTAATGTTTTGTACCCTAATCATGTTGTGAAGATGGAACAGGATGTATACTAGCCAACACGGACCACAGAAAACATCTATCATCTTCACTACGCACATTGACCAGTATATCGGGACCTGGTTTCTGGTTGTTGGGGAGTGCTAAGTAACCTTTCCCGGCATAAGGTCTATAAATTCCAACGCATAGTTCGGTGCACACGCATTGCATGACAACCCATCCACTTCCTTCTACGGCAAACTGTCCAATACTATGTAGAATATTGTTCGATATTTCCGAAAGAACCTCCTTGCTTCCCACCCCGACCAGGTTGAGGTTAAATTAAGCTTTAATAGTTTCTATATTATCCATCGCTTTTTCGAAGAGGATGCGTCATCCAATATGAGCTTTTATGTTTACCATAAGACGTCGACATTGTTCTAAAAGATACCAATATTTGTCCTCGTACTGTTCCAACAAATCAAAGGCTTGTAGTGCATTTCATCCTGCGTAAAATACCGCTTGAAAGTTAAGAAACATCTGTTGAAAGCATCGCGCACAAGATCAAGCCCTCCTAAATTCAAACTGAACGGCCTCACCTCGAGCTTAGTATCGTCTGTCACCTCTGTTTTGGCTTTCGAATCGTCAATCATGTCGGACAAGGCCCAGTCGATTTTGATATCCTCTATTATAAGTACGACTAGAGATCTGATGTTGTTTACACCAGGTTGAAATTTGCTGGTATTTGAGAAATTATTCCTTCCTTTAACCGGGGCTTGAGTTTAGGAAAAGACAATTTAAGTCTTTTTTTTTTAAGACTCTCCAATTTCCCTTCCATGTTGTTTTACAGCCCCTCCACACTTGTGCTGTTTATACGTAGACTCTTCGAGTAAGTCTCACCACACGATTCGCAGTTCATGTTACATATTCCTTCGTAGCCTTTCGTGCCTCCGTTTATATCTCTTGTTCCCGAACGTCTTTTCGCAGTATTGACATAAAAAAATCTCATTGTCAGACATTGGAAGCACTCGTTTTTTTCTTCGTCAATCATCGTTGGTCCTTTTTTTTTATCTTCCGAAACCATCTCTTTGTTCGTCGGAAGAGACGAATGTGAAATCCTGGTATGAACCGTAGCTTTTGACAAATCAGGGAAATACTTCCAACAAGCTTCGTAGTAATATATACCACCAAACTTGATTTTTTTCAGGCGTGATCATTTTTCCATTGCATTGGTCGTAGTGCGCCAAAAATTCATCGTAAGAAGAAACGAGTCCTCCGCAATCGAGACACGTAAAGTTTAACACGCAAGGCTTCTCCAAATGATTTTCCACCTCTTGCGATAAAAACTCGCGATAAAACCTCAACTTTGCATTTCTTGCACTGGAACCTCGAGACCACCTCGTACTTGGCAGCTATGGCTGATATAAAAATCGACGGAATTATTTGCGCCTTTTATACCTGTTCCCAGAGGGTTTGTGTCAAATGGTCCACACGCTAGAAAGTCACACCCCTCATCCGTAAAACTTGTTGAAAATGCTCTCCAAATAACAACACTTTAGTAAACAAAAAACCGGCAAAATATTCAAATAAGAAGGAGGACACAACGTGAAAGTTACACGCCGAAAAATGCTCCCGTAAACAGCAACACTTTTTTAAAAACCGCAAAGAAAGAAGGGGGCAGCTGGGGGGTTGGGGGACTGTTCAAAAGGGCTTGTTTTCTACCAATTTATCTACTAATAACTTGTTTAATGGAAAATATTCTTTTTACTGTATGTGTGGGAGATAAAAACATAATTAGAACAATTCAATATTTTATTAATGGAACTCCCTTTTTTGATCCCCTAAGTTTTAGCATGTAGGCTATTCATCTATATTGGACAGTGCAATGTTCCTAACATTTCCCATATACCCAGTTATGAAAGAAACCTCACATTTGGTCAAAGATGCATATATTCAGATTTATCTCTTCAGGAGGATGTGTAACAAGTATTGAAAACAACGAATTTGTAAATAGTGTCGCAGCTCAATTATAATCGCTTTCATTTTGCATACTTTTTTTATGGAAGGTGTCCCGAAATATATTCTCTAGAAAGGGTTCGTATGTTGTTCTCGGAAAATGACAAGTTTTAAGCATGTATTTACACTATGGTCTGGTATTTTGAAAGTATGGCTAACTATTGGACGCAATGTGTCATGTCATGCGTGAAACTTGTTTCATCAATCATTCAGTACTATCCAAAATTACAATCAAACTCAACACAACAATCCAAAATGCCGAAATTACGTTTCCTTACATGCAACGCTATCAGTGATAACGTTCAGAAGAGTTGACTGATCTTTGAAAAGGCACATGGTACCAACTAAATGTGGAACCACTTTCTTCCACATGCTCACTGGTTGTATGAGTAAGTTCTCATGAGTCAGGTCGAACGAAAGTTTCGAAAAGCTCTCATGAGTTGGGTCAACGTTCGCTGTGTAATACAGATACAAAAACTGTCTCCAACGGTAATGAGTCTCCCAAACTTGAATGGGGTGTTTTTGGAAGTAATGTAATTTCTAGTTTTAAGATGGCATTGCGAGTTCGTTGTGGTAAAGTACCATTTGCTTGCATTTTTCTATTTAGAATCTCACAGCTGAGAGAAGTATAAAAAGGGTGCCTAGTTCTCTTACCTCTTTGGTATAGAAATCTGTCACTGTTAACAACTTGGGGAGTAAACACCTTGAGAACAACTACGATGCTTTAGGAGTGCCTTTACTAAGTCGGAGATGCGATTTGATCATGTCATATTTGCTTCGAGGCTTCGGCACTGTCCACTCGGATCAGTATTGCTCACTGACTTGGACATTTTTTATTTTTTTTCAAGGCTTCATCGTATTAAACACAGCTAAAATAAAAAAAAAAATATTCACTCCCGTCTAGGTTTTGCTGTGTGACTCACTTTTCTAACTTCATCAGTACATGACCAATATAAATGTTTTAAATCAATTATTTTTTCCAGCTTCTTCCCTGGCCAAATGGCTTTGCTACGTGTATAATTGCCTCAAACCTAAGGTGATCTCACTTGCCTTCTTTGGAATGCTCTGCTGAGTTTGATTGTATATTTGGAGGTATTAAATGACTGACTTAAATAAAATGTCAGTTATAGCTTCTAGCATAGATACCGTAGTGTAAATGCATCCTTGAAATCTATTGTTTCCGATAATGAGTAACTACCATTTCTATTACCAAAATTTCAGGATCTTTTGATGAAACGACTAAGAAAGGGAATAAATTCGAGGGTTTCCAAACTTCAGGTGCAGCTTCTGCATAGACGATAAAAATTCCTAACATATTCTGACTTTTGCTTTATTGTGAGGTCTTGTTAAAAAAAAAACCCCAAAAAAATTATAACAACATCATAACATCGTCCATGAAACACCGCCGATTAAACGAACGCTATTATCCAGTATCGAGCAATGCATGGTAAAAGTTATGGGAATAAAACATGGTTCAATAAATTAAAAATCAAATTGAATTAATTATGCTTTGCTTCATGATTATGTACTTAAAATGAATATTTATTAGTAAACAGTTCACTAGATCACACATCGAATACTCTATAAACACTTTTTTTTATCTTATTATTTCAAGTTTTCGTAACAAAAAAAGAAAAAAATAATTTGAAAGTTTAGCAGCGACACGGGATAAAATATTTTTCCATGGCTACCAAAACACTGATCTTTAAACATTAAAACTGTGTAGGTTCACTAAGCACATCAGGCAGAAACTGCAACTTTTCGACATAACCCACAAAAATAATTTCTAGTTAAATCTTTTTTATTCTTGTTTTATGGAAAATTGTTAAAAAATAAAAATATGTCTCCTTGCAGGTTTACGGTCATGTTCCAACACATAATGCATCTATGCCAACTTAACCAAACAACCATTGCCGAGAATAAACACTCGTATTCCCACAAGAAGCAACTTATAAATGGTTAAGTGGCTAACACCACGGTCAAAAATATTCAAAACAATCAAGTCCTGACAAGCAAACAATCTTTTATCCTACGGGGCAAATGGGTGGACAATAATCTTCTGTGCAACTAATATCAATCGTTTTGTCGCATTTAGGTGGGAAATTGGCCAACAAATAGATGCACAGGTGAAAATTGTTAAAATATTGTCGTTTAAGCAGAACATTACAGGTCGGTAAGAACGATGCGTGAAAAAAATAATCTGATAGCTGGTTGGTGTACTGTATATAGAAAAATGCAAGGTACAACGACTTTAGAAAGTTGATATTCCAATTGAATGCTCTAATGCATTGAGCAAGGATGGACTGAATATTGTTCGGTTTGTTATGGTGTTTTAAATGATTGGCCACTACAGCATGAACGAAGCACAAGTTGGACAGAAATGGGGATAATGGGTGAGGTTCGGCCAGTCTGTCTAATGAGACAGTGGATCATGGGTAAAAAAATGAAGCAGGTCAGTGGGTCGTGGGTCCGAAAAATATTTACCTATACCGTATAATTCAGCTTATGGAGTTGTTACACCATGAAGGTGTCTTAGCAGGTTATAGGTGGGTTGCTACCAAACTAAAATTTTTGATCTATTATAGTGCAATCTACTTTTCTCTAGTGCTAGCTTGCAGCCAGCAAAGGGATAATAATAATAATAATAACATTTGTCGCAATTGCAACAGGTCTGGCAAGTACCTTAGGAAAGATCACTGACAGCCAGCCGAAATTAAAAAAAGACAGTTACATAAAGTGATAAAAGTATGGGCCGGGGGGTGGGGGGTAACGGAATAGGTATGGGGGCACGAATGCCTTACCACCAAGGTTAGACCTGCCAGGGACTCTAAGGTCCCCGGTGGCATCGCCAAACGTGTTGGACAAGGGAGATGTAAAAAAAAGGCCTAAATAAAAATAGAAAGGCAGATAAAAAAAAATGGAGAGGTTAAAAACATCGTTATGTAAATCAAAGTATGGTTATGGTACAATCTAAAACAATGCATCCCTAAAATGGGAATTGTCACAACCATAAAATAAATAATTTGGATTATTGCACGTAGGGAGCAGGAAAAAGCATGTTAGAATGAGCCGCAAAGTGTGAGCTCAAGTACAAAGTGGAATAAGGTCGTAGGGACTCAGTGAATAGTTCTCCGGGCGGCGAAGAAAGGGATGGAAATTTATAGCCTTAAGCCGCGTTTTGAAAGAAGTGAGTGACAGCGCAGAAACTGTCTCATTATCGAGAGAGTTCCAGACTGGCACAACTCGCAAAGCAAAAAAGGATTTCCTGGAGTCAAGTCGAAATTTGGGTACAATGAGCTTGAAACGGTTACCACGAGTCTGGGTCACCGAACTAAATTCAAAAAATGGTAATTCAATAGGGAGCAAACAATGTATAGTTTTAAAAGTTAGGATTAGGTCAGCTTTTAAACGTCTACATTCCAGGGATTCCAATCCAAGGTCATGAAGTCTTCGACTGTATTGCAATGTACGCATGCCCGGTAGTGACTTCGTATGCTTCCTCTAAACGGATTCAAGACGGTCAATGTCCTTGAGGAGGTAGGGAGACCAGACCTGACTCGCATACTCGAGCAATGGTCGGACATAGACTTTGTATGCCCAAAGCCCAGTGTGAAGGTTCCCAGAGTTAAAGTATCGGTGGACCAAAGCAGATCTGCGATTGGCCATTGCTGCTATAGTTTTGCAGTGTGAGGAAAATTTGAGATCCTGCTGAAACCAAACTCCAAGATTCCAGAAGCTGGTAAAGGTTTCCTTGAGTATTGAATTACCGAGAAAATAATTTAACCCGCTAATGGATTTACTGATCGAAACGCAGTGACATTTGTCTGACATTTGTCTGAGATTTGTATGAGTGGGTGCTGCCATTTGAGTGACCAATTGTAAATTGAGTTGATACTACGCTGCAAATTTAAGGTGTCATCAGATGAAATGACCGGGGAGTGGAGTTTAAGGTCATCAGCAAACTTCTCTTGAGAAACATTACTTTCATTGATGGTCAGATCGTTTAGATAAAGAATGAAGAGTAGGGGACCAAGGACAGAGCCCTGGGGGACCCCACTAATTAAGGCCGTAGGCAAGGAGAACTCTCCCTCAACAATAACACGTTGGGAGCGCCCCGTGATAAAGGCAGAAATCCCCGATAATAAATTTTTCTGGAAGTTGATGCAGTTTAAATAGTAGTTTGGAATAGACAACGGACTCAAAGGCTTTTTTTTTAATCGAATAGGATAATGTCAGTTTTAACGCCCAGGTCAAGTGCCTCGTTCCAATTATCAAGAGCCAGCAGGAGTTGGTGAACTGAGGATTTACCAGGTAAAAACCCAAATTGGTCTGGGTGGATCAGGTTGAAATTATTAATGTGGATCATCATTGCATCACGGATCAGTGATTCCATTCATTTACATGGAACAACGGTTAAGGAAATTGGTCTGTAGTTAGGAAATTAGTCTGTACTAATAAATTTCTTTCAACACAACAAAGAAGCCAAGGACCTCCGTAAATAATGGGTAAAAAATTTGGTACATCCTCGTGCCCTTGAAGCAATATGTAAAATTTAACGAGATTACTGCCACTAGACGGCGCCACGTAGAGCACAACGAATCTACCACTGCGCAATCTAGTGGCAGTAATATCGTTAAGCTTTTCAGCTTGTTTTGAGGATATACCAAATTTTTACTAAACATTTAAGGAGGCACGTGGCTTGTTTGTTGTTTTAAAAGAATTTTCTTTTTGCATTCCTTTCCTTGCTTCTTCCAGCAAGTCCCTGAGCGAACTACATACAGCTAGGTAGCGCTAAATGCTTCAAACTTTACTTTGGTGGCATTCATTCTATAATTTTCGTCGTAAAGTTGCGAAAAGAATTTTTGTCACTTTTATCCAAGGATATTCTCTTTAATTAATTAAAAAAAATCAAGCAACATTGACGTAAGATATGTAGCAAAACCATATCAATGGAGAAGAAACTAGGAAAATGAGAGGGTTTAAAACATTTATATTGGTTTTGTGCTGATCGTAACAAAACCGAGTCGCACAAAAAAAAAACAATATGGAAGCAACCACCTTTAACTTTGCCCCCAAGACAGCCACCAAGAACGTCTCACACAAAAAACTGAAAGGTTTACTTTCAACAAGCTATGTAGAACCGAGTAGACAGCACTTTGGAATCGAGCGAAGATGCCACTAGATCGAACCTTGTCTCCAAGATATTGAAGGAAGTCCTATAGCATTCGCCACTGGTTCTCAAGATGTTTACTACCGAGTTGGTATCATTTACAGAATCGATTGTCAAGGAGACAAGAGAACTAAACACAGTTGTTATTCATTTCAGCCATAAGCTTATCAAAGGAAAAAAGTTAGTAAAAGGTGTATTGATGTAACTCCCAGCCTCAAATCTTCAATTTCAAATCTGCAGAAAAACGTCAGAAATAATCTGCAGTTATTTGGCCAATTTCTGCAGATTTAAAACTGTAGTTTTTCTGCAGATTTGAAACTGCAGTTTTTCTGAAGATTTGAAACAGAAGTTCTTCTGAAGATTTGAACCTGCAGTTTTTCTGCTGAAGAGGAACTAGAGCAAAAAAAAAAAACATTTTCTGAACCTTAGTAGTCATTTCAGCTGCCACTTTAGTATCAAGGAAATTTAGAGACAATATTTATTATTGTACACATACCAACATCCAATCTTTACATAATAGCATTACACTCTTAGATTACTTACAATAGTGATAGTGTAATTCTACTTTATATACCTGGCCAATCTCTCAGCGTAATCTGTATGGGCGCCCAGGTTTTGTATTTTGTGGTTATCCACTAAAGTAATGCAACTGTTAAGGTGCCTTTAAACAATCAATTGGCATAATTAGTTCTGCACACTTACAGCCCTTTTTTGTCCCACCCAAACACGTTCACAATTTAATAAGTGAAACAATACAACGTTTTTTTTTTTGCAATATCTGCAGAAAATCTACAGATTTTACCTTCAGCTTGCTGGGCGTGAATAAACTACAGAAATTCTGCAGATTTCATCTTCAGCTTTTCAATCAATCAACATACTATGAAAAACAGTTATAATTTCTATAGTACTAACTGCTTTTTCAAAACATGTTGACAGGCTTAAAACGTCTTTAGAAAGTACAAAGAAAGTACAAATAAACAAGTATCTGTCGATAAAAGTTAACCCTTTAAGAACGGCAGTCAGGCTGAATTTGGTTACACTCAGGACTAGCAAAAAGAACCACAAAAAAAGCTTTTGACTGGCTGATATAAATAAATCGTCTCACACCCTGGAAATGGAGGAAAGAAGTTTGCGTCATATTTTCAAAGGATTTTTATCCCCTTTTTGGTTTTGCTAGCAGGGGTGAAATAAAAATGTTTAAAAAAATCGTAAAGTTGTGTTGTGGTTTTTTTTTATTAGAATTTCCAAACTGTTGTAGACAACTTTAAAAAATGAAGTAAGTTTGGTCATGGCGTGTGCTGTCAACATTTCTACTTAAAATATTAATTTCTGACTTGCACCAAAAAAATCACGATCAACAATACAGTAATTACCATAAAAAGTTACAATAATGATTTCCTACCTCCAAAGGGTAGTCATTTGTTATCATATATCAATTGTTAGGACTATTTAAACATCTTGAAGCACCACTCACGTTTCCGTAATTATGTATGCGGTTTGACCGCCCGGCTGATATCGAGGCTCCGGGAAAAACGTAGCCACAACTTAACTGAGGATTTGTTTCGTAGTAGGGAAACTGTCCTATAAAATTTCGTTTACTGTCAACCACACGGCATTGTAATCCTAAAACATTGCTTCAGCAACAGTTAAAATACGTTTAGATGAGAAGCTTTTTTAATTTTGGGGGGGAAAGTTGCCTACACGATCGTTACTCTACTCCGTATTTAGTACTGTGCTGTTAAGCCTATTTTTCCGGCGATCAAAATCGTAATAACTACTTAAAATTGAAGTGCACTGAAAATTACTTCCTTTTGGCCCCTCAATGGTCAGCATAACAGTGGGACGTTCGAATTTATTCATCTTTGTATAATCTAACATATTTTATATTATGGAGTGTTGTTGCATACATTTTCGTAAAATATGAAAGTAAACCACGCTTCGTTTCTGCCAAGCTCTAAGAATGAACAATAACTGCAGAAATTCTGCATATTTTATCTTCGGCTTGCAATTTACAATATTGGCAGAAATTTTGCAGATTTTATTTTCACCTAGCTGAGAGTGAACAACAGACAGCATAAATTCTCCAGATTTTATATCCCGGTTGCTGAGAGTGAACAACATCTGCAGAAATTCTGCAGATTTTATCTTCAGCTTTCTGAGAATAAACAATAACTGCAGATATTCTGCACATTTTATATTCACTTGCTGAGAAAGAACAATAAACTGCAGAAAGTCTGCAGATTTTATCTTCACTAGCTGGAAGGTGAAGAAGAAACTGCAGAAAGTCTGCAGATTTTATCTTCAATTGCTGAGAGTGAACAACAAACTGCAGAAATTATGCGTAATTCTGCAGTTTTTCTGCAGATCCTTTAATTTTCTGCAGTTTTTCTGCAGAATATTTTTAGTCAGACTATCTAGCCACCACGGAGCTTGAAATTACTACACTTTCCAAAACTACTCATTTAAATACAGAAAGCGTGACTGTTGGACACAGTTTGGTACTTCTAATATACAGTCAATAGTTACAGACTTCATTGCATTCCTAAGGTTTATTTTTGATGGGAATGGTGACTCCGAGATTACTCATCCCTCCAGCATACATCTACGTGTAAATGGTTTTGGAGATACCTCAGAGACCTAGCTGTGAAGTCAGCCACCTCTTCTGGATGTTATCTCTGATGAAATCCAATCATCATCCGCTTCTAAGGTAGACATAGGGACTTAGGGCTTCGGGCAGATGACCAGTAGTGGTTAACGCTCGTTAAACCCTTTAACCCTTTTTTTTTTTCTAAGGTGATGTCAATTAGGCTCTTTGGTATGGTCTGTTGAGATGGATTGTAGATTTGGAAGATATTAAATGACTGACGTAAAGATGTGACATCAAGTGTTGAGCCAAACAGTTAGTGATAGCTTCTAGCTGAGAAACCAACTGAAATGGTTTAGGTCCGAGATGAAATTCCTAAAATATTCTGCCTTTTGCTAGATTGTGAGGTGACGTTTAAAAATCTAAAAATTATAAGACCATTGCCATAGAGTGATTAACACTGTCACGTAAACGAAAACTAGTATCCAGTATCTACGTGGTAAAGTTAAGGGAATAAAATATGGTTCAATAGATTAAAAATTAAATTGAATAATTATGCTTTGCTTCTTGATTATGTAAATTTAACTGAACATTTACCAGTAAATAGTACTGTAGTTCGCACATAGAATTCTCAAAAACATTTTATTCTTATTATTTCACGTTATAATGATAAGATATAATTTTGAAGTATTTTGAAAGTGTAGCAGTAACACAGGAAGAATAATAATTGCTCTTTGGCTACCAAAAGTGGAAGACTCACTAAGCACATCAAGCAGAAACTATAACTTTTCTCCATAACTCAGAAAAAATTTTCTATTTAAACCTTTTTTATTCTTGCTGAACGAAAAATTTTTATCAAAAAATAAAAGTGTGTCAGTAGTATGATAGTGCTATTTTCGCCCACAGACCAAGATGGCCGCCCCCATGCACACTGGAAGTGCCTACATCTTGGATGAAAACCATCAATTAGGTAGGTCATGACGTCACTTCCGGTCCACCATTTTAAATGACGTCCCTTCCTGTCAGAAGCGGAACCAAAAATTCCTCCATTTTGAAGAGCGGAATCGGAAATGCCGCCATTTTCCTAAGATCGCCCCGTTTCAGTTTCGATTTCCGAAATTATTTTAAAATGCCCGTAACCCTGTCGGTCCTAGAGCGAATTCGAGCGAAATTTGGCCCCCAAGCATGACATCCACTCACATTCGGCCTCAGCTAGCAGTTAGCCCAGTAAAAAATTATTTTGGCCCCCGAAAAAAAAAATAGCACAGTTCCAAAATCTGAAAAATAACCGTAACGTTTGAACCGTCGGTCATAGAGCAAAACCGCTCGAGATTTGGCATCTCCAGGCTGTACCCTACGCATGGGCCTCCCCAGAATTCGGGTACCAACATTTTTGGGAAGTTGGCCCACCCCCATGTAACTCGGGAACCGTCGGTCCTAAAGCTAAACCGTTCGGGATTTGGCATCTCCAGGCTGCACCCCACGCGTGGGCCACACCATTTACCGGATGGCTGCCATCGAGTTCATTTTGTAAATAACCGGCCGTAACTCGGGAACCATTGGTCCTAGACCGGAACGGTTCAGAATCCGGTCTCCCCTTCAGTCAGGATACTGCAAAGTTCATTTCTTTTTTCAACTGCTACTGGCTTCCCCACTTACCATCTGGTACTCACCCCCTCCACCACGTCAAGGCTGCAGTTATCGGTGGGGTGGGATGGGATGGGATGAGATGGATTGGGATTAGGAACGGGATCACGACTGCCTGCCCATGTTGGTCAGACCTCCCGCAGAGCGAAGTACTCCGATGGCAAAGACGGTCATGTGGGAAATGCGGGTTAAGGCCTAATAACGTCTAGGACCGAAATAGGGTCCCGTAAGGCGCTCCATAGGACGCGGATGTTGAATTCTGTATGTATTATAGGTGAGGGTTTCGGGCTTGCTCTGGAGGCGCTCCACACACAACAACGGCTCCATTGCCGCAGCCTCCGCAGTCAATGCCTCCCCCGCTCGAGCCGTATCGGGGTAAGTGAAGTTACTACTTTGCCCATTTCTGCAGAAATAGTCGGAAATTATCCCAATATCTTTCCTCAGCCCGCTTTTTCAACTTGTACATACACTCCTGCTCTATATTCGCTGACTCCGAAGCTAATGCAGTGAGTGCCTCCTCCTTAGTGAAGATCTTCACCACAGTCTCCGCGTTGAGTGATATCAGGGTGATTATTGGAGTTGTTGCTCTGCCCCGGCACCTGCGTCGATAGGGTGAACCATTCCGGTATCTCTTCTCACCCCGCCTCTTCTACCCATACACACGCCCCAGACACGTTGCCCATTCTAGCTTCGATTCCTCCACAGCGATCGCAGCCAATGCCTCCTCCTTAGTGAAAATATTCGACCGAGTTTCTGGGTTGAGCTGCCGCGGAATGAAGGGAGTTGCCTCTTCGGGACGGTACCCGGGTCCATCGGGGGAACAATACCGGTATGGCGTGTCAGACTGCATCTTCGAGTCGCTCGTAAGCTCCGGGCTCCTCAACAGCTCCATCTCCAGAAACTCCACAGCATCCGCATCCATTACCTCCTCCCGGTCCGAAATCTTCACCCCAGTAGCAGGGTCGAGCAGCATCGGAATGAGTGGAGTTGCCTCTTCCGACCGGCACCTGCGTTGATTGGGGAAATCATACCAGTTTGGCGTTTCGGACTGCATCTCGGACTGCCTGCGGGTTAGATGCTGGTAATAGAGAAGCGGAGTGGAGAAGCGGCGTGCAAACTGGAAAGAGAGAGAAAGAGTGGGAAAGGGTCTCAGCTTTTATACCAGTTTAGTCGGAAACTACGTCACAACCGGAAATCACATGACCAAATGGAACATTCTAGTTCATTTTGGAGTATTTTAGAATGTATGACGGAATGGTTGGTATAGTACGTCATACCCCAGCACCCGCACCATACCCCAGCAACCGTGAAACAACCTGTACAACACTAACCCGTACAACAGCCCTAACAACCCGCTATACCAGCCGAATGTTCCATTTCCCTAAGCGATCCCCCGCCTCGGTGAATCCTCAGCCGGCACTGGTTCCCCAGCCGCTGCTGTCCCAGCAGAATTTATACCCGGCGGTAGACCAGCATATAGACCAGCGTGCCCAACAATACCTTATTCAGGGCGAACGCGCTGATATCCGGATCTTTGAGGATTGGTATGAGCTCGGGGGAGCAGCCGGGATACATCCTCCCTGATCAGCCGGTTTTACGGCACTAGTCAATTTTTAAATGAAATGGCTGTGTACCCCCGTTGAGGGTCATTTTTCTCGGTGTTTTTTCGGAAAAAATGCATCAGGAACTCGGTTCAAAAGCTAAAACGAGGATGTGTTCTACTAACCTGGCCTACACCCACACCATTACCCTGATCCCGAGTCGGCTTGGTCAGGTGTTTGCGGAGGCTGCTTATTTAAAGGTTGGCTAGGCGGTCAGTGGCACGACTCGGCGTATTTCGATAGACGGCAAGTCTTCCCAATTCCGGTGTTAATAGACCTTGCTGTGGCACACTGGCTTGAGCGGCCTGGTCTGGGGTGGACTCTGTCTGCGGAATACCCGGGATGAGCCTGACTAAAATATGGTCCCATGAGTTTGCCGTGTTTGACGTCCCGTGAGGCACTGTTTGATTCGGTGTCGAGACGGATGGTCTTGAGGGACCTCGTGCTGAGACCAATCGGCTGACGCTTTGAGCATCGAGAGGTACTCCCGACTTTGGGCTTGGGGTGGTTGTGGTGAGGGGGGTTTGTGCTTCCTGTGGCTGCCCTAGGTGACAGAGTTGGTGGCTGTCGCTGCACTCCCATTGTCTTCCCTGCCCCTACAGGCCTTGTGTTGCATATGGTGATCGTCACGCGGGTACTCTAGGCTGCTCTGACCCTCGTCTGGGTCTTGGAACGTGCCCATTTCGGCGCCGAGGCCTCAGTCACTTTCGCTTGGCATCCCCTCTGGGACCTACCTTTGGGTGGGTGGCCCTCTTCTCTTTCGACCTGGGCTAGCCCGTCATTGGCGGATGTGTTGATTGCGGCTGCCTGGGTGGTCTGGAAGTTGTCTTGGTGCTGGGGCTGCAGAGCTGTGGCTGGTGTCACTTTCGCTGGGCTGGGTGCCTGGCAGGCGTGTCCAGGCAGACCTGTTGGTTTTCCTCCGATTTGGCTCACCCTGCGCCTCGGCTTCTTTCTGCTGGTTTCACATAGATTGGCATTTGCAGGCAACTCACGGGTACTGTAAGGATGGAGATGGGTGTTTTGGTGTCTGTGACTCTGCGCACTCCAGCCTCTTCCGGGTCAGGGGAAGTAATGACGCCTTCTAAATCTAGGTTTGCACTCTGGGGCTGGGTCGGTCTGGTTTTGTTGAATCCCCCAGTCAGCCGTGTCAGTGGTGCGGCTGGCCTGTCTTGACGGAAAGTGATCTCCAGTGGTAACGGCTTGCCTGTGTGTTCGGGGCATTGGCCCACCGTCTGGTGAACCCTCGCTTGTGTTTTGGCACCTCGCAGTTCCTGCTTTGTAGCTCTGCGTCCGGTTGTGTTAACTGATTTTCGTTCACCCGTTCACGTCAACTCGGAACCAAGCTCGTGTCCACGTCAACCCAAAGAATCACGGCCATGTCAACCCAAACACACGTTCATGCCTACGTGGACGTCCACATCAACCAAACAGTCACGTCCACGTCAACCCAAACCCAAACTCGCATCCACATCAACCCAGACAGTCACGTCCACATCAACCCAAACAGTCACGTCCACCAACCCAAACACGAATACTCCTCAACCCTAACACTCACGTCCAGTCAAATGGTGGGATAACGACGACAGGTTCAACAGTTGGGTCGATAACCTGGACTTGCTGATATAATGTTGAGTCAGAACCGGAAATGACGTCTCTACCGTAAATGACATCACAACCGGAAATCACGTGACCAATGGAACATTCTAGTTCTTTCTGGAATATTTTCGAATGTATGACAGAATGATTGGTACAGTACGTTGTACCCGAGCACCTGCGCCATACCCCAGCACCCGTGCCCTTCCCCAGCACCCATGCAACTACCCGTACAACACTTACCCGTACAACAGCCCTAACAACTCGCTATCCCAGCCGAATGTTCCGATTCCCTAAGCGATCCCCCGCCTTGATGAATCCTCAGCCGGCACCGGTTCCCAAGCCGCTGCTGTCTCAGCAGAATTTATCCCCAGCAGTAGACCAGTATATAGACCATCGTGCCCAACAATACCATAACCAGGGCAAACGCGCTGACATCCGGATCTTCGAGGATCGGTATGAGCTCAGGGAAGAAGTCTGGATACATCCTCCCTGATCAGCCGGTTTCACGGCACTAGTCCATTATTAAATGAAACGGCTGTGTCCCCCCCTTGAGGGTCATTTTTCTCGGTGTTGTCTCTGTTAAAATGCATCGGGAACTCGGTTCAAAAGCTAAAAAGCGCATGTGTTCTGGTAACCTGGCCTAAACCCACACCATTACCCTGATCCCGGGTCGGCTCGGTTAGGTGTTTGCGGAGGCTGCTTACAAAATCAGACCGACCCAAGCCCAGAGTGCAAACCTGGATTCAGAAGACGGTGTTACTTCCCCTGTCCCAGTAGAGGCTGGAGTCCGTGTAGTCACAGACACCAAAACACCCATCTCCATCCCTACAGTACCCGTGAGTTGCCTGCATATGCCAATCCATGTGAAACCAGTAGAAAAAAGCCGACGGGCAGGGTGGAGCCAAAGTGGAGGAAACACCTGCCAGGCACCCAGCCCAGCGAAAGCGACACCGGCCACAACTCTGCGGCCCCAGCACCAAGAAAAAATCCAGACCACCCAGGCAGCCACAGTCAGCACATCCACCAATGACTGGCTAGCCCAGGTCGAAAGAGACGAGGGCCGCCCACCCAAAGGGAGGTCCCAGAGGGGGTGCAGAGCGAAAGGGACCGAGGCCTCAGTGCCGAAGTGGGCACGTTCCAAGACCCAGACGAGGGTCAGAACAGCTTAGAGTCTACGCGTGACAATCAACATATGCAACACAAGGCCCGTTGGGGCAGGGAATACAAAGGGAGTGCAGCGATAGCCACCAAGTCCAACACCTAGTTGGTCACAGGAAGCACAAGCGCCCCCACCATAACCACCCCAAGCCCACAGCCGGGAGTACCTCTCGGTGCTCAAGACGTCAGCCGATTGGTCTCAGAGCGAGGTCCCTCGAGACCATCCGTCTCGACACCGAATCAAACAGTGCCTCACAGGGCGTCAAACACAGCAAACACGTGGGATCATATCTTAGTCAGGCCCAACCCGTGTATTCCGCAGACAGGGTCCACCCCAGACCGGGCCGCTCAAGCCGGTGTGCCACAGCAAGGCCCAGGTCAATTAACACCGGAATTGGGAAGACTTGCTGTCCATGGAAAAACGCCGAGTCGTGCCATCGACCGCCTAGCAGACCCTTAAATAAGTAGCCTCTGAAAATACCTAACAGAGCTGATCCGGGATCAGGGTAATGGTGCGGGTGTAGGCCAGGTTACCAGAAAACATCCTCTCTTTAGCTTTTGAACCGAGTTTCCGATCCATTTTAATCGAGAAATCATCGAGAAAAATGACCGTCAAGGGGGTTACACAGCCGTTTCATTTAATAATGGACTAGTGCTGTGAAACCGCCTGATCAGGGAGGATGTATTCCGACTGCTCCCCCGAGCTCAAACCGATCCTCGAACATCCGGATATCAGCGCGTTCGTCCTGATTATGGTATTGTTGGGCACGATGGTCAATATACTGGCCTACCGCCGGGGATAAATTCTGCTGGGACAGCAGCGGCTGGGGAAACAGTGCCGGCAGAGGTTTCACCGAGGCGGGGGATCGCTTAGGGAAATGGAATATTCGGCTGGTATAGAGGGTTGTTAGAGCAGTTGTACGGGTTAGTGTTGTATGGGTTGTTGAACGGGTGCAGGGGTATGGCTTGGGTGTTGGGGTAAGGCACGGGTGCTGGGGTATGACGTACTATACCAAGCATTCCGTCATACATTCTAGAATATTCCAGAATGAACTAGGATATTCCATTTGGTCACGTGATTTCCGGTTGTGATGTCATTTCCGACTAAACTGGTATATAGGCTGAGACCTTTTCCCACTCTCTCTCTCTCTCTTTCCAGTTTGGATGCTGCTTCTCCACGCCGCTTCTCTCTTACCAGCATCTAACCCACAGGCATTCCGAGATGCAGTCCGAAACACCAAACTGGTATGATTTCCCCAATCAATGAAGGTACCGTCTGGAAGAGGCAATCGCATCATTTCGATGCGGCTAGACCCTGCTACTGGGGTGAAGATTTCGAACCGGGAGGAGGTAATGGATGCGGATACTGCGGAGTTTCCGGAGATGAAGCTGTTGAGGAACCGGAGCTTACGAGCGACTCGAAGATGCAGTCCGAGACGCCATACCGGTATTGTTGCCCCGATGGACCCGGGTACCGTCCCGAAGAAGCGACTCCCCTCATTCCGCGGCAGCTCGACCCGGAGACTCGGTCGAAGATTTTCACTACAGAGGAGGCATTGGCTGCGATCGCTGTGGAGGAATCGAAGATAGAACAGACAAGGTGTCTGGGGCATGTGTACGGGTTGAAGAAGCGGGATGAAAAGAGTTACCGGTATGGTTCACCCTATCGATGCAGGTGCCGGGGCAGACCGCCAACTCCAATAATCATCTCGATATCGCTCGACCCAGAGACTGTGGTGAAGATCTTCACTAAGGAGGAGGCACTCGCTGCATTAGCTGCGGAGTCAGCGAAAATAGAGCAGGTGCGTACTTACAGGTTGAAAAAGCGAGCTGAGGAAAGATATCGGGATAATTTCTGACGATTTCTGCAGAAATGGGCAAAGTAGTAACTTCACTTACACCGAATGGCCCGAGCGGGGGATGCATTGAATGCGGAGGAGGCGGCGATGGAGCCGTTTTGAGGTGTGGAGCATTTCTCGAACCAGAGCAAACCCCAACCCCTCACCTACGAAACGTACAGAATTCAACACCCGCATCCTATGAAGCCTATTTCGGTCCTAGACGTTATTTCACTAGCGGCATTACATGTACCAAATGAAAAATGTTAGAAGTAATTGGGAAATCTCCCACTTTGTTGCCACCGACTTCCTCTGGAACTGACAGGCCATCCGAAAGTCTTAACTGCGTATTCTTTAATGCACGTAGTGTTATCAGTAACATCGGTTGTTTTCATGATTTGGTTGCAAATGAGTGCTTTGATTTGATTTTTGTTCAAAGGGTTTTAGCTAGTGTTAACCGCATCCGGTCATCTGCCCGATGAAGCCCTAAGGCCCTATGTCTGCAACACCCGGAATGGATTTGATTTTTGTTGTGGAATCGTGGCACGAATGAAATGGTGGCTGACCAAAATATGTATGCAGTCATCAGACGCGATCGTGGGAGCCGCGGCGGTGGGCTTTTGATTCTACACCATGCGGAGTTTAGCAGCCGTGGTAACTGAAGTGTCGCTATCTGTTGAGGGGTTGGTGCTCGTTTTACCACATTTTCATATTTCCTTCACCCTCTGTTGTACGCCTGATAGTAGGTCTGACGAAGCGGTGACTAACATTTGCAATTTTATTACTGGCTCTTTGAACGTAGGGCTTACAAACGTAATTTTGGGCGACTTTAACCTTTCTACTGTTGACTGGCAGCGCTTGTCTGCCAGTGATCCTCATCACCGGCTTTTTCTCGAGAGGATACTGCCACTTGGTCTTGAACAGCGAGTAGTCGAACCTACTAGAGGTTCAAACATTCTGGACCTTATTTTCACCGAAGATGACCGGTTACTTTTTGATTTGCAGGTGGGTCCTCACTTCGGTAGTAGTGATCATGGGGTGCTTTCTTTCAAATTAAATGTGTCTAATTGTGGTAGATCCCCATTTACTAGTCGAAAGCCAGTTTTCATCGGGGGAAAGATTGACTTCTGCAAGCTTAAAGCTTGCCTTGGTGAGCTTAATTGGGATGCCCTAGTGTTTGATAATATCACAAACATCCAAAGTGCGTGGAATTGCTTTTCTGGCAACCTGTTGAGCATCATTGATTACTGACACGTACCATCAAATCCACTCGTTCCTGCGATTGCTCACCACCGGGATCGTTCTTAGCAAAAATTAAGCATCGTAAACTTAAACTATGGAGGAAATACAAATCTGCCCCCAACAAATCGAATCTTCTGGCATATAACATCGCAAGAAAAACTTACTCAAGCTCAGTTGAGGCATGGCCCAACAGAAAGGAGGTTCAGGTCATTCGGAGCGGAAACGCCGCTTCACTTTTTAAATTATACCGTCAGAAAACTAAATCTTCACGCTCCTTACCTCCTTTTGTGATTGATGGCCGCTTCTTAACCGAAAACTACCAGAAAGCTGAGGCTTTATGCAACATTTTTGCTTTAAATACCATTGTGGATGACGGAAACCAAAGTCTTCCAGCTCCCCAAAACCATAATTTTGGGTTTGGGGAGTGTTGCAATGTGTCATTCGACCGGACCAAAGTGCTTGCCTGTTTGACCAGTCTTAAACCAAGTACATCGTGTGGTCCTGACGGGTTCTCCGCATACTTATTTAAAAGAGTATCCAACGAGATATGTTATCCTCTTTCTAAACTTTTTACCTTATCTTTCGAACAGGGGGAAATCCCATCAACCTGGAGTAAGGCAATTGTTGTCCCTGTTTTCAAGAAAGGATCCGCATCTGACTCAAACAATTATCGCCCTATAGCCCTTACCTGTGTGGCTTGTAAAGTCATGGAGGCTGTGATTAGGGATAAACTCCTACTTTACCTAAATAAATCCTCCATTATTGGACCAGACCAGTATGGTTTTCTTCCGGGAAGGTCGGCTACTCATCAACTACTCCTTGTACTCGACCGTTGGACTGGCGCCATGGATGCTGGTGCCCCATCAGACATTATTTACTTTGACTTTAAAAAAGCTTTTGAGTCGGTAGTGCACCGCAAACTTCTATAAAAATTAAGTGGATGTGGTATCAGTGGTTCCCTCCTAACTTGGCTCTGGTCGTTTCTCAAAAATCGTTCTCAACAGGTTTTGGTCGAGCATACACTTTCCACCCAAGCCAGTGTACCTAGTGGGGTTCCCCAGGGGTCTGTTTTGGGCTCGCTTCTGTTCTTGATCTATTTAAACGACCTAACTTTGACATCCACTTCTCCATACGGTGTAAAATTTGCTGACGACATTAAAGTTAGCACCGAAAATTCCGTCACTGGTCCTCAACTGGTCCTGACCGAGGAGGTGGATCGGGTTTTTGAATGGTCTCGTATGTGGCAAATGCCACTTTCATCAAATAAGTGCCAGTTCCTCCACATTGGTCCTTACATACCAGATTATCAGTACTTGCTGGCTAGTGAGTATCTTCCCCCTGTAGATGAAATTAGAGACCTTGGTATTTGGTTTTCTCGAGACCTGAAACCCTCTCTTCACTGTCGTAGGGTCTGTGCCTCGGCTTTCCGTCGTCTGGCTATAGTGAACAGATGTTTCACGTCCGGTAATGCAACCACGAAAATTTGGGCTTTTCGAGTGTTTGTGCGCCCTTTGCTTGAGTACGCAACTCCTGTTTGGTCCCCTTATCTTGCTAAGGACATCGATTTAATTGAATCAGTTCAAAGAAAATTTACGAAAAGGCTGCCCGGTCTTCGCGATGTAGATCACATTGAACGTTTTTCTCGATCGGGTCTTGAGCTTCTGGAACTTCGTAGATTGCGCTTCGATCTTATTTTAACGTTTAAAATTTTACATAACTTAATTTCTATTGATCTACCTTTCTTCGATCTTGCGCAACGAACTCATATCACCAGGGGTCATCCTTGGAAGCTTGCTGTTCAGGGCTCTCGTCTCGACTGCAGAAAAATTTTTTTGCAGTTCGCGTAGTATCCGTTTGGAATGCCCTACGTTCTAAAACAGTCTGTGCTAGTTCTTTAAGTGTTTTTCGTAACGAATTGTTGTTGGAGGACCTGTCCCCTTTCTTTAAGAGACCGTCTTAGGAGTTTTCTTAATCACCGTCCTACTTTTCCACGGTGCGGTGTTAGCGGCTGACAGCCCTTCCGCAGCCGACCACTTATCGTGGTAAATTTCTTTTATTATTATTTATTATATTATATTATTATATTAGGTTTTAACCCGCATTTCCCACACGAACGGCTTTACAATCGGAGTACTTCGTTCTCCGGCAGGTCCGACCAAGGTGGGCAGGCAGTCGTGACCCCGTCCTAATCCCAATCCTTCCCATGCCATCCCATCCCACACCTCCAATAACTGCAGCCTTGAAGTGGTGGAAGGGCTCAGTACCCGATGGTATGCGAGGAAGCCAGTAGCAGTTGAAAAAAGAAATGAACTTTGCGGTATCCTGACCGAAGGGGAGACCGGATTCTGAACCTTTCCGGTGTAGGACCAATGGCTCCCGAGTTACGGCCAGTTATTTACAAAATGAACTCGATGGCAACCACTCGGTAAATGGCATGCCCCACGCGTGGGGTACAGCCTGGGGATGCCAAATCCCGAACGGTTTCGCTCGGGTACGCTGTAGAACCGACGGTTCCCGAGTTACGGGCATTTTTAAATAATTTCAGAAATCGAAACTGAAACGGGGCGATCTTATGAAAATGGCGGCATTTCCGATTCCGCTCTTCAAAATGGAGGAATTTTCGGTTCCGCTTCTGACAGGAAGTGACGTCATTTAAAATGGTGGACCGGAAGTGACGTCATGACCTTCCTAATTGATGGTCTTCATCCAAGATGGCGGCACTTCCGATTTGCATGGGGGCGGCCATCTTGGTGATTCTCTGTCTGTGGGCGAAAATAGCACTATCATACTCCTTGTGTCTGCTTGCAGGATTACGGTCGTGTTGCAACACAAAATGTGTCCATATCAACTTAACGAACAAGTATAGTCGATATATAAATGCTCATATTCCCAAAAGAAGCAACTTATAAATGGTTAAATGGCAAAAACTATGGACAAAGACATTTAAAACAATGAAATCCAGACAAGCAGACTATCTTTTATCTTAAATCGTCCTGTGGTATGAGACCATTTTGGTCTTGCTGATTTGGTCCGAGAACATTTGATATGGACAATTTTGTCCCCGCTTATTTGATCGGAAACAATTTGTCCCCAGAAATTACGAAAAATCCTGTGCAAAAATAAAGGCTTTAAAACTTCTGGGATGGGGGAGGAGCAATGAGTGGGCAATAATCTTCTACGCAATGAAAACAATCGTTTTTCGCATTTAGGAGTGAAAATAAGACTAACAATGACGTGCGCAGGTGAAAATTTCTAAAATATTGTCGTTTAATCAGAGCGTTGTTTAACAGGTTGGTAAGAGCAATGAGTGATCAACAAAATTCAGTCTGTTGGCTGAAGAACGTATATGGAACAAATTAAAGTTACAACTTTGTAAGTTGATTTTTCAATTGAATGTTCTAATGAATTGGACAAACATGCACTAAATATTGTGTGGTTCGTTATGATGTTTTAAATAATTGCCTAAGACAGCACGAAAAAAGAACCAGTGATTGAGCAAAAGGGCTCGGTGGGTCAAATTTTGTCAATAGGTCAAAATGAGTCAGTGGATCAAGGGCAAATAAATGAAGCAGAAATCAGTGGATATTGGATCACTAATATATTTACCTATACCGTATATGTGCTCAGTTTTAGGGAGTTGTTACACGGTGAAGGTGTCTTGCCAGGTTAAAGGTGGATTGCTACCAAACTAAAGTTAGCAGTATCTGGCGCCATCTATTATTGCGCTATCTAGTTCTGTCTATGGCTTGCTCGCTAGAAGCAAAGGAATGCACAATGAAATTTCTTTCAACACAACTGCAAAGCCCCGGGTCTCCTTAATTATTGAGTAAAAATAAGGTATGTCCTCGTGCAACTGGAAGCAATCTGAGAAAATTAACGACACAACTGCCACAGTAGAATAGAAAGAGTGTACAATCTGTAGCAGTAATAATAGCTTTATAGCTTTAAGCTTTAGCTTTAAGCTTTATAGCTTTCTACCAGGTGCACGAGGGCGTACCAAATGTTTACTCAATAATTAAGGAATGAAGTGACGCGTTTTTTTTTTAAAGATTTTTCTTTGTGCATTCAGTTGCTTGAGTGAAGTACAAAGAGCTAGATGGTGCTAGATGCTGCAGACTTTAGTTTGTTAGCATCCCGCCTTTAATTTCTGTCTTGAAGTTGCTAAAGATCTCTTAATAAAAATAAATACAAATAAAATTTACATTGTCCACCTTGAAGTGGGCAGTATCCGGAAGGGTGTTGAGCCACTGACACCGGGACTGGAAATTTATATTGGAAGACTATGGAATAAAATGAGGAACATAAAAAAAGATTTAAGGTCGACGTTTAAAACGGAATGCAAGGGCTGAGATCTCAGCAACCTGCGGAAACCCGCCAACGTAGGTTAGGAGACAACTTCGACTTGTAAGGCGTTCCGTATTGGAACGGTGCGGTTGGAAAAGAAGTTGTGACGACAATTAAAACTTGAACCCTACACCGACAGCTTCCACGGATGTCCTCTGGTCGCTGGTTTATTCTGGCAGCAGTAAAAAAAAGGCAGGTCCACCGAAATCAAACCATGAATGATCTTGTAAGTCAGGATAAGGTCAAACCAAATCCTACCTCCAAGTGGTACTAGACCCGCCCTCTCCAACCTTTCAGAAGGTGATAAGTTCTGGAGACCTGGAAAACCCTTAGTGAACCGACGTTGGACCGACTCTATCAGGTCAATGTCCTTGAGCAGGCCAGGGGAACAAACTGGAGTAGCATGCTCAAGGAGAGGATGCACAAAGACCTTGAAGGCCCATACCTTAGTAGCAAGGTTACCAGATGTAAAGCATCTGTTTACAATGCCTAAGCGGTGGAAAAGCAAGTGCACTGATCTTCTGACAGTGCAAAGATGGTTTAAGTCCGGGATAAACCAAACCCCTAAGTCGCATACCTCAAGTTCAGATTGCAAGGGTAGATTCTCCAAGAGGTAATCACGACCGATATTTCGGGCACCAATGTGGAACGAGTGGCACTTTTGGACTGCGAGCGCCAGCTGCCAGGTATTCAACCAATCAGCCACTCTCCCAATCTCCATCTCCAGTACAGCGGAGCACTCATTTGTAAGAACCATGGACCCGAGTTTGAGATCGTCAGCAAACTTAAAACCTGGAGTTTTATCGTTAGTGAAGGTGAGATTGCTAAGATAGATTATGAAGAAGAGAGGCCCAGGACGGACCCCTGAGGTACTCCACTAGAGACCCTCAAAGGTGAAGAGAGTGTACCCTCAACACAAACCCGCTGGGTACGATTTCTTAAAAAAGCAGAGACCCAGTTCCAAAGATTCCCACAGATTCCACTTGCATTAAGTTTAAGCAGAAGTTTACGGTGTATGATGGACTCGAACGCCTTCTTAAAATCAAAATAAATAATATCATATGGGATGCCAATGTCGAGAGCAGAAGTTCAGTGATCAAGCCCGAGCAGCAGTTGATGGTTGAGGATCGTCCAGACATAAAGCCAAATTGATCAGGGCGAACAATGGGGGGGGGGGGGGGGCGATTGAGGCCTAATGGCGCGAACAATGGAAAACTCCTGGAGGAACAATAACACGTGGTCACGTATAATGGACTCCATGATGTTACATGATTTTTCAAGGCAATTCAACAGTACTTCTGTATATCTGAGGGCGACCCCTTATTAAAAACTGGAACTACAGTAGCAGTGTTCCAGACAGACGGAAGACACACCTGGGCAAACGAGAGTGAGAAGAGTTTGGAGAGTAGATATGAAATTTCGGCAACAATTTGTTTATATAGATAAGAAGAGAAACTGTCTGGTCCACAAGAATGGCTTGGTTTAAGTTTATTAATGCCATTTTAACTCTGTTCAAGGGAAAGGCAACGAGAGCGCAAGAATCAGATGGAGAAACAAGTGACGGTAGGTGTGCATGAGGTGTACCATCGCCGAGGACACCATTAAGACCAAAGACAGTTCCTAAGGCTTCTGCCTTTTCAAGATTTCCAATGATATGGGAACCTCCATTTTTAAAAGGTGGGAGTGAATGCTTGGTGCCAGGTTTATGTCTGTATAAACGAAAAAGGGTGGCAGGGTTAGCCTCGCGGATCCCATTTACTTCTCGCCTACAGTGCCAAGATTCAACCGTGGATAAATAAAGTTTGTTTTGGTCATTATAGGTGAGTAATGTCGAAGTGCATGGATTTGTTTTGTATCGTTTCCAAAGTCTCAGTTTTAAATTTCGAATTTTTACAATCCATCGAGGAAAGCAATAAGGATCCTGCTGCTTAACCTGATAATGGGAACGACAATGTCTGACATGGTTTTCCAGTGTGTGCCAGAAACAGTCCCCCGCCTGGTTAATGTCAGAATGTACATTGAAGATTTGATTATCCCAATCAACAGTGGCTAACGAAGATTTAAGGGAAGCAAAATTTACCTTGCCAGGTTGAAGGTTGAATTGGTCCTGGTGCAAATGAATCGGACTGGAGAGGGCTGAACTTACTTTGAAGGATACCATGCAATGATGACTGTTTCCCAGGTGGTCCTCAACAGCAACATCGTACAATACCCGATCATCTTGGGAAAATACCAGATCGAGTATATTGTTTCCACGAGTAGGTAAATCGACCAATTGGGTCAACCCCAACGGAGCGATCAATTCAAGAAAATACCGATGATGGATGTCTCCAGCCGAATTTCGTGGCCAGTCAACGGTTTGAGAGATTACAGTCCCCCAGCAGAATGCATGAATGATCCAGACTGAAAGAATTAGTAATGAAGGTACAGAGGTTCAGGATTTTGGAATCAAGAAAGCTGTTAGGCAGATAACAGAGAACGTAAGTGATTTTGCTTCCGGGAAGGGAAATCGACATCCCCTCCGCCACCGGTGCCACTGACTCAACAACCACCGGTATTTCACACTTATGTAAGATAACGAGACCTCCTCCCGGGAACCACGATCACGCCAAATAACACGATATTCGTTCCCGTCTGCAATCATCGCATCTGTGACTCCCGTATGGAGCCATGATTCCACGACAAAAATAAAATCATAGGCACCTCGCTGGACAAGTTCGTTAAAACACCCCTGATTACGGATCAGGCTTCTGGCACTGAATGTTATCCAGGAAAGATCAGTACTGGATAATTTATGTGTACTGCAAAGGTGTCCTTCAGTGATGGGGATATCCCCAGTTAACTATGGTAAGTTTTCCAAAGGTGTATGGAGATTATGAAGTTCGCCCTGCAGAACCGACTTGTCACGGCTAGTCAGGTGCAGTCCATCCCGTGCCAAAAGCGTGTGGTCACTACAAATATTGCTGTCAATCGAAACAAATGTATAGTTTTTGTCAACACACAATTGGCAGAGTAAAGCATTTGGGTGTATAATACGCAGGTCACAGTCTCGGTTCGAATGGCCCAGTCTCGGAAACAAGCCAATGATGGAAATCTTAGAATATGGTTTAGCGGTTTTGAAGGAGGCTGTAAGATTAGCAAGTTTTAGAGCAATTCTATTGGGAGTATCCTCTTGAACGTTATTTGAGCCAGCACAAATTATGAATCTGCATTCGGGATGACTAGCTTTAGGAATATCAGGGAGCCATGCGAACAGATCCTGGACCTGTGCACCCGGAAATGTCCAAGTTCTTGATTCTGGGTGGTCACCTCCCGTAAGGGCGCGTGCATGGGAGACTGGGAGTTCCCCATATTAGTGGTAGCAGCAATCCACTTCTTGGGTGTGGTGGCCCTAATGTCGGGTATAGGGGCAGAAACACTTGAAGAACTTGAAGCACTTGAAGCATTGAAGCACTGGCACCATCCTCCCTCGGGTTAAGTTTGTTAGCTTCGTATGCAGAATTCTTTAATTTACAAAGAGAAGATATGTGCGGTGTGGGGTCACCAGTAGCCAAGTTGATGTTCGTAGTTTTCGCTTCAGATATGTGTTGGGGCGTTGTATACTTCCTTTTGTGGCTTTTCTGGCCCTTACCTCGTATAATCGTGATGTTCCTATGCAAGTCGTGCAGGTGATGTGGTGTGGTGTTGTGGCCACTCTCACAGCTCTGGTCATTCGTACCCGAATTCATCTCTTCCTTCCCCTGTTCCAAATGGGCAGATAAGATCGAGAGCTCCCCCTCCTGAGTATGTTTAAGTTTAACAGAGAGTCCGATATCCCCCATAGTAACAGAAGTATTGCAATGGTCCAGATTTGATGGATAAATAGTGGCCATATTTGACAATAATGTTTCTTCATGAGATTGGAGACGTTCTCCCAGCTTTTGAAATAGGCTTTCAGCATAGTCTTCAAGTATTTGCTCCTGTTTGATAAAAAAAACTTTTCCGACCAAGTCTCAAATCGCGTTTTTAACTTCGAAAACTTTGACTCAAGACCGTTCGTGATTTGTAGGGACAATGAGTCTACTTTTACATTCAGTTCCGCGAGGTCTCAGTCCTTTTCCAGGCTAAAGTCTTCGAGTCTATTTAATATTCTCATTGAAGTGTCGTGAAGCGAGGGCAAATTTCGTGTGATTTACTGAGTTGTCGGGGGTATGCCCTTCGTGGATTGGGGTACAAAGAATTCCTTGGTTTGCAGAGGTGGGCGATTGGATGGAGTTGTAATACAAAGTCTTCCGTCGATTACCCAAGGAGTTAGGAACTACTCCAGGAATCCATTTGCTGGGATCCACACTACCGCAGGAATTTGCGGAAAGGAATTTATCCATGATACCAAGCAAAAAGCAAAAAGGAAAGAGAGAAAAAAAATAAAAAAGTAAAACACTTTGGCACTAAAACGTTTCCTAACCTAACCTAACCGACGCACCACAAAAAAAAAAATCTTTTTTTTTCCAAAGTCCGTGTACCAGGATCTTACCAGCGTCAAGAAAAAAAAAAGAGTCAAGATGACGGCGCCCAGGAGGGATGACGACCACGGCGAAAAACGAGAAACGCACACACAACTAACAGTAGAAACAGAAGCCAGGAGCCCAGAATCAGTCCCAGGCACTTCACTGGTCATTCACAAAGCCACACGACAAACCACGCAGCGCACAAGCTTCAACTCACCCCAAAAAATGTCAACACGGCCTGAGCATCAAACACGGCAGCACGACACTCCACAGCCTGCACTCTTATTACTTTTATCCTAGGATATTTCCTATAATTAATAAAAAAAAAATGCTCCAGCAACATTTACGTAAGATTGTAAAAATGGGAATGTAGCAAAACCATTTCAATGGGGAAGAAGCTAGGAAAATGAGACGGTTTAAAACTTTTATATAGGTTTGTGGTGATTTTACAAAACTAAATAACACAAAAAAGCCAACGTGGAAGCAACCACCTTTAACTTTGCCCCATGACAACCCCTAAGAACGTCTGAAACAAACAAAAAATGAAAGGGTTATGTTCAGCGAGCTATGCAGAACCGACTAGACAGCACTTTAGAATCGAGTACAAATAACACAAGATCAAATCTTACCACCGAGGTATTGAAGTAATTCCTATTACAGCGTTCGCCACTAGATCTTAAGTTGGTTACTAACTGAGTTGTTACCAGCGACAGAATGGCTTGTCAACGAGGCAGGAGAACTAGGTACAGCTGTCGTTCATTGTCCCATGCTAAAAAATTCTCAATGTAAAAAAGGTAAGCAACTGGTGTATCGATGCAAACTGTCACACAACGCCATTTCCACAACGACATATTCAAACTCGAGAAACTCGTGACTGTTGGAAACAGTTCGGTACCTATAATATACAAAGAACTGTGAACTCATCAGAGCATTCGAAGATTGGCTGTGTGCTGGTTGTCCCTCCAGCACACATCAACGAGAAACTGGTTCCAGACTTAATCGTTACCTCACGCCCACCGAGAGGTTATCTTCTGGCTTCCTCTAACCGTTATTTCTGATGAACTGCAACCTTCACTCAGATTTAAGGTGATACCACTTCCGGTCTTTAGAACGCTCTGCTAAGTTTGATTGTAGATTTGGAAGCTACCAAACGACTGACGTAAAAAACACGTTACACGTGACATCTAGAGTAGAGCCAAACTGTTAGTTTCAGCTTCTAGCTGAGATACCGTAGTGTAAATGCATCCTTGAAACCTTGTTTCCTACCCTTTCTACTGCTGAAATTTTGCTGATCTTTGATGAAACGTATATGAAACGTACCCTTCTTGTAGTACGAAAACATTATGACACTGAACTGTGAAAGTTAATTATGATTTAAAATTACAAACGACGTTACAGCTTTGATTAACATTTAGAACAGATTCTGCTTTTGTCGTCAGTCAGTGCTAACTTTTGTTGCTGGATAGCTTTCACCTTACCCAATTCTGTTTTCCGCTCCTACGTCCTGCCTCTCCCTCACTCCGCAAAAATTGAAACAATAGCCTAATGGCAGCCATTCTGACACAACCGTCTGTCATAGTTTTCATTATTTTAAATTTATTTATTAAATGTAGAGCTTTTCAATTTGAATTAAACATAAGCCAAACATTGAGTAGATGTTTATTGATCAGTAATAAATAATTAGAGCTGGGCTGTTATAAGAATGAATGGGAGAAACCAACTCTGAACCAACATTAGGGAGGGAAATTGGAAAGCCAGGATATCAATTGGAATTAGCATTACACCGTTTCCCTCACCAGATTTCTACCTTCCCACCCTAATGTGGGATCAGAGTTGGATTCTCCCGTTCGTTCTTTTAACGGCCCGGCTCTACATGTTTATTGTCTTACCGCATTACTGTTCTAGATTGCAAAAGCGTCCCGTCACCCAACAACGAAGAATAGGTCTAACCCAGTTGGCCAACATAGGTTCTCTGCTTTAATTTCTGGATTGTTACTCGATTCCGAAATGCTCCATCACTGTTCATATCGTGGAAACTCAACGCCTAATAGCCCTTCAAACAACTTATCGTAAAAAAATGCTGAGAGAAGTTCTTTGAATGGGGCTGATCGTCATTGAGTTTCCGTGGTATGAACGGTGATGCGGCACTGTGGAATCAGTAACAATCAATAAACACAAGCGCAGAACTCTTAACCAAACAAGGAATAACAATGCTGTCAATAATGACATTTTTGTCACACTGTCGACCTTTCTGAGCAAAAGTACGTCAGCGCGATTCATTGTTTGTTGTATACGTGCTATACCATTGTTATCGAACTGAGATTGTGAAATTGGTTGATCTAGACACACGCTAGTGTGTCGCCGCCAAGTAACATTAGATCAGCTCAATCTAGACATCCGATTGTTAAAAAATTGATTGTTAATGATAAAAAGGCGGCCTCACTAGCGGACATCTGTAAGCAACTAAAAGCATATTTTGGCATGTTGAGGATAAATCCCAATGCGACAGAAATCTTTCAAATTGTAGTAAATGTGAGGGGAAGGTACAGGGATAAAGAAAAAATGAAAGTTAAAGGCTGAGTGTACACCATTCATAGAGAGAAATATGAGTCAATAACGTTGTTTTTATGTTACTGACTAGCTAGCTAGTAACGCTGGCCCCACGTTTGCACATAATTGAGAAGACCTACGAACCTGAACTTTAGCACACGGATGCATGGTGACTTGAGCATGGTCCTTTTGTTGGTTTGGGGCATGTAGGGGTTAGGACAAATGCGTGGGAGGGTTTTGAAATTCGCCACCAGCGAATTTAAATTTCGTTTCTTTTCCGAGTTGCAACCAAAGATTTTAAGCAACAATGGCTTGAACAATCAACACTGGTCATTTGATTTATTGTAAAGCCTGGACGAACTAAAAACAGAACTGTAACGAAGGACAAAATAAAAAACATTAACGTTGCCGTGGATTGCGTATGAATAAAGGGATGCACGTTAGATGATGGTTACGCAACAATACGAGCATCCATGAGCTAATGGGGTTTTTGTTAATAACCCCAAAATAAAATGCTTCGCGTTCTGCTGTTTTAGTAACAACGACCGTCTGCGGCCTTGCAGTACTGGAAACACCGGTTCTCGTCAGATCACCGAAGTTAAGCAGCATTGGCCCCGATTGGTACTTGGGTGGGTGACCTCCTGAGAATCCATTCCGGGTGTTGCAGACGTAGGGCCTTAGGGCTTCGTCGGGCAGATGACCGAGTGCGGTTAACGCTCGCTAAAACCCTTTGACCCTTTGACCTTCGGAGGTTTCTGCATGACTAAATGTAACCGAAATCTTGACAAATTAAGGGGAAGGTGCAAGGATAAACAAAACAACTGAAGGAAATGCGCTGATTGAGTGAGCGAAGCGAACGAAATCAGCGATTGTCAGCCAGTGTGTGCAAAAATGGGATTGAAGCAACTTAAGCAGATGGTGTAACCTTATGTACGTTCACAGTCCTACGAAAGTTGTAATATCCACCCAAAACAAAAACTAGTACAAAAACCCGCCAAGTTTCCAAAAACGGTCGGCCTTTGAAGGTAGTGATATCATTCCACCAGGGAAAGATCGCTAAGGTCAATCCTATTAGCCAAGTTAATCGCACCCAATAATACTTTGGACGCGAAATGAAAACTTGACGATTGCTACAGCGAGTATCAATCTTCAAGTTTTCATTTAACCTTTTTCTAATCGAACAATTCGAACTAATCGAACAATTAGTCGGGGGAATTACCTTGGCTAATAGGATTGACCTTGGCGTTCTTTCCCTGGTGGACTGATATCACTACCTTCAATGGCCAACCGTTTTTGGAAACTTGGCAGGTTTTTCTACAAGATTTGGTTTTGGATGGATACATATGTCATCAACCACTTTCCTAGAAGACATACAACAATGGCTCGGCACTGCGGTCCCCTTCATTCATATCACCAAGGATGCTTCCATATATATTTCATATGGTTAGGCAATGCTATGCTACGAGCTTGGGGCAGGGACAGTTCCAGTTGCGAGTGGCGCTGCGATCACGATCGGTCGAGTTCGTCGGTGCATTAGCATTGAATTCAATGGACATGATGTGATACGGTCTCGTTTCGAGATGTTGTTACCGGTACGTAAAGCAAATAAAATAATTTTAACAATGAAGAAAGATAATTTATGGTTCCTCTCATAACGTAGTGAAGTGAGAAAATGTTTACTTCATTAGAAGTATTTTTAAAAACGATTTGAAAACAAGGTTCGCAACGCAACGCGTCATTCGCATTCTCGCCTATTGGTTGCTAGGCAACAACAAGTAACGCAGGCAAGCCATCCAAATTCAGCTGCCCAAAAGCCAAACAAACAAAATAATTGTGAAATATTGAATCAAACACGTTTAATTTTTTTAATTAGTATAAATAAAGCAAAAATAAGAAGAGTTTAGCACCACGTGTCTAAAATTAACCACATAACTCGACGAAAAACTGTTAGACTACGCCAACTGTTAAATCGACAGTTGCCGTCTCGTGATTTCGGCAGTTCTATTACTTTCGACAATCAAATCATGACGAAGCGAAAACTGGTCACAGTTAAATTAACACGTGTCCGCCTGAAGCGGG